>VDFB02130501.1:0-12445 GCA_007258455.2 Sequoia sempervirens
GTTCGAGCCCCACGGTGGGCGCCATTTTAATGTGGTGTATAAAATATTGCATTAATTAAATAAAAATCCAACACATGTTAATAAGACATTAAATCGAAAAAGCTGTAAAAGAAAAATGAAATAAAGCAAACCGTAATCGCAGCTTCTCGAAACCGTCTTATCCTCCTCTAACTTCACCATTTTGTTGCTTCGAATGGCTCTCAGATCAGCAGGTAGAGCTCAACAAAATGACAGCATGAAGAACGAGATAAAAATAAGAATGCATAATATGCAAAATGCAAGAAAGCTATGTTAAAATGAAAGATATTACTGTGATATTAAAACTACTATTGTATGCAAATGCTGGTGAAAATATGGCTATGTAAATGAGTATACGAAGTGTGCGAATGTGAACGATTATGCATATTGTATGTGGATGATTAACCAAGGCTTGGATTTGCACGGGCTTTTATAGAGTTTTCGAACGAGTTTGATTGGCTGAATCGATCGACGGTCCGGATCAAGCTTGTTTCGAACGGACGGTGGGAGATTTTCGAAAGTGGAAGAGAAGGATGGAAGGTTTCCCTTTTCTTCAATTTTCGTCATTGAGTTTCGAAGGGAAACTTCCATTTCGAAGGATGAGATGCAAATTTGGAAGGGCGAGTTAGCATGAGTTAGAAAATTTGGGAAGTGGAGATGAAAAACGGAAACCCACATAATTAAATAAATTATTTAATTATGTTTTTAAAATAAAAATAGGGTGAGGTGGAAAATATTAAATTAAAATATTTAATATTTAATTAGGGACGAAGAATATTCCATTATTCAAATATTCAAAATATTTGAACTTTAGGATAAAATGATAATTAAATGTAAATAAATTATAAAAATTTATTTAATTTAATCAAGCGAAAGGTAAAAGATGAGATGAAGAAGATATTCTATTATTTAAATATTTAAAATATTTAAATTCTAGAATAAGATGATAATTAAATATAAATAAATTATAAAAATTTATTTGATTTAATTAAGCGAAAAGATGGAAATGTTAGTAATTAATTTAATTAAAGGTAGAAGAATTTAGAATATGAACGATATAAATAAATAATTAAATTTATTTATATGTAGATGACATTTAGAGGAATTAATTAAATAAATCATATTTAATTAATTAACAAGCTTAATCATGACCAGGCTTTTGTGATTACATGAAGAAATTGGTCAAACAAAACCATTCACAAGATGACTGAAATAGCTGCCCCTTCTTCTCAATATGCAATAATTATCATGCATGATGGCAGTTAAAAGAGGAGGATGCTCTGAGAAATGTTTAATAAATTGATGCAGCAATTTATGAAAAAGATAAAGAGACTCACTACCCTCCTTAAATAGATCATATGTAATGTTATTCAAGGGAGGATAAGTGAATTGAACATACTCTTTTTTAACTGCCGGTGCATCCTTGATAACATATTCTATTGTGTCTTCATGTATGGGTGCAAGATTGATCATTGGTGTTGTATTGAACTCCATCTAGGAAAAATATTTGATAGGGCAGCCTTTGGTAAGGGTAAAGCTTGAACTTTCCTTGTTGATCTCTTGCTCATGGGCTGCCACTTTATCATCTTGTTGGCTGAAAAGGTTGAATCCTTGTGGTTGACTTGGTGGAAAAGTAGTAACCTTCTCAGCATGTTCATGCTTTCTCAAATAAACATTCATTTCTTTAATGGAGAATAATGAAATAACTTCCTCCAACACACCTTCAATCAATACATCAGCTTCTGGCTCCTTTATACACCAGAATGGAAGCTGCTTATAATTCTTATCATTACTGGAAGAAATACATTCCGATTCAGGCTTGTCTTTTTCAACAAAAGAAGGCAACAATTCTAGTGGTGATGAAATCTCAAGTTCTTCTGCACAATAGAATGGAAGCTCCTCTAACCAGATATAACCTTGTAAATCAAGATCATGAGGCTTCTCCTGTTGTTTCAGTATTTGTTCAAGTTTATGAACATGTTGTTCTAGTTCATCATGACTATCAATTACTTCTAGTTGGTTTGCCTCTTTGTCACCCAATGTTGAACAAAATTGTTCAATGATATCTGTGCATATCTCTTCATAAAAATCCACGTTAGCCTTCTCTTCAAGTGTTGTTGGTGTGAACAGACCCACAAATTCTTCACCATGTTGAAAGAATGAAGGCAACTTCCTATTCAAAATTGAAAGTTGATCCTCTCCAACAGATACTTCCGCTTTGTCTTCCTGTTGTTCTTCCAAGTCCAATGCTCCAGTATCTTGTTGATAAACATTTACCAGCAACTCACCACACTGTCTGATGTCCTCTTTCTATTCAATCCTTTGCTACTGCAATTGAAAACACTTTATAGTTAGATGTAAAGGATTTACCCTTTTAATCCTTTCCCACAGGAGTAAGCTGTCTAGATCAATGGGCTGCTCTTCCTCTGTTTTCTTTTCAACAGAAAACTCATTCTGTTCAAAACTTGGAACACTGAATGTCAGAAAGTGAAGCCCTTCCTCAAAGAAAGGATTTGGAAAGGTAGCAGCTGACTGGGGCATTTGAGAAAGTTGTTCTTCAGGAGAGTTAGACTGACTTTGTTCAAATTCTTGTACTAAATAGGATCCTCTTTGTGTCTCAACCTCCTGCTGATGAATATAAACTTGATAAGCAAGCTCCTCCTGCTGCTTATTGACCTCCTGCTGATTTTCAATTTCCTCAAACTACTTTTGGAAATATAAAGACTTATTCTCCAAACTCATATTATTAGAATTTTGAGACTCATAAGAAAAATTGCTTTGCTGGTAATATTCTATGAAATCAGCAGCATAACTACTTTGATATGGTAGATTAGAATGTATATAGATAGCATTTTTGTGAAATGGTGAATGGTAAGACATATTACCATGAAATCAACACTTACCCTGTTGAAACTGATTACTTTGAGCATGGAGTCGCCAGATATGCAGATTTCAACCTCTTAAGGTCTGAAAATTGCTGATTGCATATCAAAATCAATAATAAGATGTATCTTCTTTCAGCTGTCTAATTCGACGATCCCATCGGGCGTGCCAAAAACTATTATCTACTGAAATCGCACCCTTATCAAGTTACAGAACTTGATACTTCAGAGAAACATGGGAACTTTTCTAGGTTGTGGGTCACCTAAAAATGGAAAAGAACCTCTGAAGAAGGTCGACTTCCTTTATGTTATCACCTAACTACTGATCTTTGTAAGAAAAAGGGAGGAGTGCATAAAAATGAAAACTAAACCCTATGGTGATACACCAGAATATTACTTAGACTTGGAAAACTTGGGTCTCATACACTTGTACACAATGACTGGAAAACAACTTGCACAACCTGTTTCTGTGTGCTTTGCATAAGTGTTTTATAAAAAGGCCTTATTGCTTGAGCTTTTAGGAGGAAAAGACTTCACAGCTAAAAGCAATTTGCAATTTTGACACAGATTATAACCTGCAAACATCACACTTCTCTGCAAAAAGGTACTAAAATCACGAGACAAAATTAAGGGAAACGAATACTATCTCACAATAACTTAATCAATCATGTGAAAATACACAATATTGCAGCAACAAGAAGACAAAAATACTCCATTCAGTGATGCCCAAGGTCTATACTATATTCCATGTCTAAGTGGGTTACAAAACTTTGCAAAATTCTACCAAAGGATCCAAAAGTCACTAAGTGCAGAAAAATCCCAATCAAGAGCTCCTTACAAAGAGGCAAAAATGCCATATATACAACCAAAACTAAAAGTGTCGGCCTCTACCCTAAGGTTTACAAAAATGAGTCGGTTCCTGAACACATCGGCCCTTAGATCTTTTGGAATATATTTAATGTTGCATTCAATGTGCATCCCTCGTGTCCATGTCGGTGAAGGATCGCTCTAGGGATGGCCTTTTAGATATTTTGCAACCATTGCATTAACTTTTAGCCTCTGTGTCCACCCTCGAACTTCCATTAGAGCTGCCTTGAATGTCCTGAAGTATGGTCATAAACGTTGATCTACCTTTGCCAATAGACATCACATTTGTCATTGTGACTCGCAGCCTCTTCCCCTTCGACTTTCTTCTTTCTCTAGATCTTCCTGCAAGTTGACCTCCTTGAGGAACAACATTAGATTTACCTGCTTAGATCTTTACAAACGAACACCACCGTCCACCGAACCGATTCATCATCTCATTCACAGAGCAGATCCATACCGCTCACATTTCGTTGATCTTCTTCAAAGGACAGTCGCCACAATCAAACTACCAATGGTTCACCTTCAGCCTCCTTTGATTGGTTGAATAGACACCACGTAGGATTTTCAGGCGATCAAAAGTTCTTCAAACAGAATCGCATGTTGGTGAGACACTAGTCGTGTGTCCCCGATGTGATTATACTCCACAGCAACAATTGACATAGCTTAGAACTGTCGGCAAGACTTCACATCGAGCTGCAAAAGTTATCTTGATATCCAACACTATTGCCCAGACCATCGCTATCGGCAAGACATCATAGTGATCTCTCAAGTCCTACCGATGTCAAAACACCTAGCGGCGAGACTATAACATTCCTCGACAAGAGTCTCAGCAGTCCTCCATGTCGCATTGAAGAGTTAAAAACCATTCGCTGAGACCTCACCCCGTCGGCAAGATATTATACCGAAGTCACAAACCTTCAGCGAGACCACCATGAGTTGGCAAGACATCATAGCGAACTCAAAACACTACACCGAAGGCACAATCCTTCGGCTAGACTTCATTGGTTCAACAAGACATCATGCCGAACTCAGAATCTTTCAGCGAGACCACCCCCTTTCGGTGAGACGTTACACCGATGCTAACTCCTTTCCTCGAGACCATTTTGTTCGGCGAGACTCCCCCAAGTTGGGGAGATATATAAAAACTCATGGCGACCAAAATATCTGGGCGCCCGGGGTATTTCAAATGAATATAGCACAATAGCCAATCGACAAGACATTCAACTAGTCTCAGCGACTTCTTCTTTGTGGATTTTTATGCTAAATCCGACTGAGGCATACTTTCCAACAAAATTCCTTGTGAAATAGCAACAGATGTATGATTTAACCCTCAAAATAATGCCTCCATTAGTTCTCAAATGCATCATATGAAGACCTTCCCAATGAAAATTGAATACCTGCACACTGGGCTCAACCCTTATGGGAGCCACATTTAATCCACATGCTGAATTTAAAACATAATTTTCCCCTAATTGAGCCCGCGAGTGAAAATCGGGTAACAACTTTGAAAGTTTGTTACAAAGTTTTTTTGAAAGATCATTCCAATTTTGGAGCCAAATAGGAGAATATTCCTTTGGAATATTCTCTATGCAAGTGGATGGAAGGAAATTAGCAATTTAGTTAATTTAAAACTAAATTTGAGTGTGCATGTTGAAGAATTTTGAATGAGTGCACAAGAAGGAATATTCCATGAGAATATTCCCTTTTGGAGGAATGTGCAAAGAAATTAATATTCCTTTTCAAGTGGGAGAGCTAGAATTAATTAGTAATTTGATAATTAAAACAAGGTTTTAATTATGCAAACTAGAGGAATGTGAGGATGGAGAATAATATGATATTCATTAAATAATTAATTTATTTAATGAAGGTGCTGGCCATTCACCACGCTTTGTTTCATTTAACGCCAGACGAATCGATGTCAATGCCCGCATCAAATTAATCGAACTGGTCCCGATCGGTCGATCGGCCACAAAATCCACAGCCATTGGCGTCTTTAATGGTTCTGACCGGCAACACACCAGCGCGAACGTGACGATTTGAAACAGCGCCATTATCCGCATGCCCATCCCGCGATGGTTTCGGCGTAGAGATTTTGGTTCTTCTTTTTAGCGCAGGTAAGCGAGAAAGAGTCTTAAAAGATCTTAGCATTTCTTGGGGATAAACCATCCCAACGCCCGCCAAACAGCCATTCTGGTAATTTTACCCCTGATACAGATTGAGCGTTAGGGAATTTTGAATTTTGGGTTGATCTCTCAACAAAGTTGAAACATTGATTCAACTGAAAGAGGACTAGAAAGCTCGGATCTCTAATATAGGAAAATTTGATGATGTATAGATAGTCATTAGCCATGGGTAGTCTCATGAATATTTTGATATGTCACACAGATTCAATACTTGGATAGAAATGTTAGTAAAGATAGAAGAATAAGAAGAATAAAACAAATGGATTGACCATTGATTTCGAGATTGATTCAAAAGTCCAACAAGTCCATGATTCATCGAGACTTTATTAGATATGGTGATGAGATGGATGATTTTCTCATATCTGGGATTGGGACTCTTCATCATTCCTTATTTTTGATATAACACATAGACACAATGCATCATGGTATTGATAGCCAGGATGGCATTGTATCTAGTGTAATGGAATTTGACAATTTAACTCTACAAATAGATAGGATAGTTCTTATTCACACCTTGACATACGGAAACTTCGTTGGAATGTAGTTTAGAAGCTTAGAATATTTCAGATCAAAGCATACGCAATAGTTTACAATCTACTCCAAACGAC
This sequence comes from Sequoia sempervirens, assembly GCA_007258455.2. Lineage (NCBI taxonomy): Eukaryota > Viridiplantae > Streptophyta > Pinopsida > Cupressales > Cupressaceae > Sequoia > Sequoia sempervirens. The sequence continues at coordinate 6,559 of VDFB02130501.1, forward strand.
CGCCCTACACACAACTAAGCAAGTATGCGCCAAGATTATTTTACAAGAATACCCACAAGCACAACAAAAAAAATATAATGATCACTACCCCATTCCTTTCTCTCTAAATCATTTTGATAGACATCATCGAGAGGTCCTTGGAATGGGTCAACAAGATAAATCATAAGACAAGATCAAAATAAACAGTTAGTGTTATCTATATCTCTTGCCAAAGGTGTAATGTGTTTTGAGGATAAATATCCAAAATGATTTGCCAATGATAATGCCCATTGTAGGAAGGATGCATCCTAGGATGTGTTATCATATGTTGGTGGGTTGATAGGTTTTTTGAAAGGGTGTTGATATAAGGTTCGATTGACATGTTTGATAATGATCAAGAGTTTTATTTTTGCGTTTAAAGGTGCTACTTTTGTTGATTGTTGTACTTGTTTTTCATTTGTGTTACCAAAGGGTGAGGTTGATGATCAATTTATTATGGATGGAAGTTTATTACGGGTGAAAGAGAAATGGGGTGGGTGGTTTTGGAGTTTTCTAGAATATTTCAATGTTTTTGGTATTTTTGAAAGTTTATGTGAATATTTTGATTTTCGATTATTTGAGGTTGTTTAGGGTTTTCCAAGGTTTTCCAATGTTTTCGGTTTTCAAATTTCAAATGTTTTTTTGTTTTCTAATTTTTCGACCAAGAACCCAACCTAAAAGACTATCCTAGGGGCCTCGGGGGCTTATCAAAGATGAGCCTTGCCTACGTTATACATGTAGAGACCACATAGTTCGACTGACTTGACTTATTGTTGACGAGATATGAATAGTTGACAGATTGTCAATTTATTATGATGGACCACTAAAGGACTGACCTAGGGTGTCTCGAGGGAACATTAATGATGGCCTTGCCTATGTTCAAGCTCAGAGACTCGTAGTTCAAGAAGATTTTCTTTTGGATTTTTAAATGTTTTGACCTTTTTAGGGATTTTTATGTGTTTTGGATGTTTTGGATTTTGTCTTTACAATTTTCAAATGTTTTTGGATTTTAGTTGTACAGGATTTTGAATGATTTTGGGATTATTGAGATTTTGAGGTAAATGATACCTAGATCACGATTTCGATGTCACATTATGAGATATAAGACATGGATCAAGAGTTATATGAAAACAAGATTGCAATAACCTACCCCCTGTGTCTAGCAATGCTTCATAGTGCAATGGACAACCAAGATAGGTGATGTATATGCGACAATGTCAGGAGTTTAATCATGCTTAGATATGGGCTATGAGAATTGATGAGATAAAATGGTAAAGAGCCTCTCAAAATTTTTCCATGAGTAGAGTTGAAGTATACGCCGAATCTTTGTCAAGATCAAGATAAATAGGAATATATGGTTAAATCTGGATTGGATGGATGGAGGGAACATTGGATTTATCATGACAAGTATGAGATGCTTTTGTTTGAGAAGGATCATATAGATGCTCGATTGTACTCATGACGCATGTTTTCTAGGTTTTCATCATAGTACTTGCCCAAAGCGCCACCGTAGTGATTTTCATTGGAGGAAATTTTTTATCTTTACTATTTTCAATCCTTTTTCTTATTTTTTTGGATTTTTATCATTTTTTGATTTTTTGACTTTTTGGAAATTTTACCCTTATGTTGAACTAGCTGGCGGTACTGATGTAGAGGCCACTGTCATAACATGCCAATGATATCCTTCTTGAAGAAGCTCCTTTGCTAAGATACGAGCACTTGAATCCAACTTTTGAGAACTTTGATATGCCTTGCTGGTATCATAATTAACCTTGTTTATGTATGCACATCGTGATATATTTCCTTTTGAATCTTTATGATGAAGAGTAGTTGCCAACACATGGTTGATGCGAGAATTGGATATTATGAATGGAGTGTATGGTGTCATGCATGAAGGAATATGAGATGGATTGGTCGATGGTTTGTAACCTTGACTCTCAAAACTTAGGAAGATGAGCGATGATGGGTGGGAATGGAGATTTTTGTGGAATTAGTACAAACCACTGGATATACTTTGTTCCTTGCTTGAGAATCCCTCTTTTGTTTTTTAGGACACTTTTCATGGATAAAATTCCCTTTTTTATTTTTCCCCATAGTTTCTTTGACTAGTGGAGTATCATTGGGATGATTTTCTTTATTTGGCTTTGGTATCCATTTGTATTTTCTTTATCCTTTTTGCTTTACTACTTAATTTTCTTTGATGATCTTCTCCTTGCTTTGATAGGAATCTTTCTTTTTGCATTGGTCCCAAGTTGAGTATGAGATGATGGGTGGATGATGATTCATGATATGAATAGTTGTAGTGTTGATAGTATTTTCATCATAAGGATTCTTCGTGCGCCATATGTTGATGTTGGTTGTAGACAAGATTTCCCTCAGTGTTGTGAAGGTAATGACAATACCTAATCCTTTGCCCTAATATTGTATCCTTTGATCCATATGGCTTGTCATGAACACATGATATTGCTATGGGTTCCTTTTGTTTAGAAATATGAACTATTTGCTCTGATTCTATGACATCGTTATCTGTTGATACTGCTTCAAAATATGTTAGTGTTGATTCAAAAGATGTTGATGATGCACAATCACTGTAAGAATCAAGAATCTCAATTGTTGCTTTCTCTTATGTGGGAATATCAAGAGTGGGATATTCTTATTTTGGATGAAGAATGTCTATATGTCCATTAGAAAGAAACATCTCAGGGTTGATATCGGGGACATCTTTAGAGTTTAAAATGGTTTGGAAGATGTCCCTCAACTCTTGGTGAAACTCTGGGGGTAGGGGTTCTTGATCTTGACTCAATTTGAACAGAGTAACTTTCGTTATCCTCAAGAGCCTCTTCTTGACATGATCCTTGGGTGGATGATATATCCTCAATAAAAAACTCTTCACAACAATTTGTGGGTATGGGTGTAACAAGGGATATTTCTAACTCTTTTGGAACTTCTTCAACATGCCCAATTATGAAGTCATATGTGGGAGAGATATTGCAATCTGATACATACTTGATGCCATTATGGTATGAAATATTGCTAGACACTATTGATGAGTTTGGACTTTGTTTTAAAACAGTATCTTGATATGTGTCTGATTCATCATGTTGTGATGAATGAATAACATAAATATGTCCCACTGTGGTATCATGGGTGTAACGCCTTAGAAAGTGTGCACAAAGACAACAAAGAAGATTAGAAGTAAACATGCAGTACTAAAATCTAAAGTGCAAATCTAAATGTTAAGCAACAAAGAACAAAGGAAAGTAAAATGTAATTAAACTGAAACAATCTCACCAATTTCAAACGTATTTCCATGATTCATCTCGATTGCCTTTCTCCATTTTGCTTGTGTAGTATAATTGCCCTCAGATTTCTCATAATTAGTGCAAGTATGGCCAAATAGTGATTAACAAAATGTCGAAGATTCAAGATTGAGTGCTCTCAAAAGTCATAAGATTTCGCGAGATTGGAATGATGAAGAATAGATCAATTTATAGAAAATTGATTATTCGAACGATAGGCCAAGATTGAAAGATTAACGGATGGTTAAGATCGACAGATTAGACATGCATTATGATAACTGTTAATGATGACTTGAGTGATACAAATTAGAAATAGAATTAAAGATTAAATAAATGATTTAATCTTCAGTTCGGCATTCAAAAACATAAGAAATATCTTTGCATGACAAAGATGAAGATGGATTAAAGAAACTCTTGTTCGAATGCACGCACAACATTTAATTAATTAAATAAGAATATTTAATTAATATGCATGTGCACGCAAATGAGTTAGAACTGGACGATTGAATGATTTGACAAAGAGATTACTCGCGAATGCCACTCAAACATCAAATGAAAAGTTAACTAAATGATTAAAATAGATGTTGAGTCAAGCAAAAGTGAATACTTTAGATAACTCACTTAATTATCTAAAATATAGAAGAATGCGTTAAAATAGAATTAATGAATTAAATAGTTCATTTAATTCAAGACTCGATATTTGAAGAATAATTAAATAAATAAGATTTATTTAATTAAATGATGAAGGATTTAAATGAATAATTAAATAAAAAGAATGGATTTATTTGAGTATAATAGTTGAAGAAATATGATAAAGAGTAAATTAAATAAGAATTTATTTAATTTGACAAGAAAGAATAAGGTTAATTAATAACATAATTAAATAAAAAGCGTTTATTTAGTGTCGGATAGAATAAAGAAAATTATTGAATTAATTAAATAGTGTATTATTTAATTAATAGAAGAATGCTGAAGATGAATTAATTAAATAATTGACATTATTTAATCATGACTAGTGAAGAATAGAATATGGAGTCGCTTGAGGCCTAAAACCCGGTTAGGTGTACATTTGCCCCTCTTTGATACAGCCAATAAATACAAGCGTTGTGTCAAAAGAAAATCTATAAAACAATACTTGATAATGCACAGTTAGAATAGGTGAAGGTATGCCCCCTCGAGAAAATTGACAAATTTCTGAAAAGTGCAGAAAAATTTGTAAATGCACCCGATTAGTCTGCTGGATAGGCAGAAATGCAATGCAGTTGACAGAATTGAGTTTGGAAATGGGAGGGACGGGTACAGGATGATAGAAAATGGAAGTTTACATGGCCAGTATGACAAAAATGACACCTAAGCCCTAGGTATATATAGGAATAGGGGTAAAAACCTATTCATTTTCACCCACCTAGTTGAGAAATTGAGATTTTGCTCTGACTTTCTAGCGAGGATGTCTCCAGTTCCAGCCATTCATCATCGCGCATACAGGATCCAGACATACCAGAGACCAACCGGTGTGGACCCCCCAGTATGGACCTAAAACTTTCCTTTTGAAAATTTTTGATTTGCGCGTTATTTAATGCATTTACTTCCTATTTTCCTTATGCGTCACTTTAATTATGAACTGCATATGCATGCACGAACGACGCATGTGTATGTAGAAAACCGCATTTGAATGTTTACGTCGGCCATTTGGAATAGGGTTTAGCGGTTAAATGCATTTGATTATTTTTGAAACACATTTGCATATTTATAGCCGCATTTGTATATTGAGAAACGCATTTGATATTTTGCAATGCAAATGACTGTTTTGTGACGCATTTGGTTATTATTAGCTGCATTTGTTTAATAATGACGCATATGAAATTTATGAACCGCATATGTTAAAAAGCGACGCATGTGAAAAAAAATGACGCATGTGCAAAATAACGACGCATTTGCATTTTATGTAGTATAGTCAGTTTGCACTAGAATAGATGATTGAGGCTGACATGAGGCATGTATAATGTTGTTGCAGGTTGTATTAGACACGATTTATACATGGGAGTCGAGACCTACCACATTTTGATTTAGAGACAGCTTGCGGCCGGCAGAGCGACGGACTCTATGGCATTTGGGTTTGTTGCATGTGACCGATATGCCCCAGATTCGGGCAAATCGAGGACTACTGACAGCTTTGTGTGAGCGGTGGCACTCGGAGATAGCATCCTTCCACCTACCGACTGGAGAGGCCACGGTTACATTAGAGGATGTATATAGGATCCTTAGACTGCCTATTAAAGGCACACGGGTAGCATATGATACCCAGAGGGGTGCCGCTGAGATGTGCAGGTACTACCCCCATGCTGACATTAGACAGTTAGGGTTCGACGATTATGAGATTAGGTGGCGGGTGTTGGACCAGAGGTATAGACAGCTAGACTGTCTATTAGCTACATTGATAGGCGGTATAGTACTGCCTGACTGCCGAGGTCATGGATTTCCTGTGGGATGGGGGGAGATGCTAGTGGGCATGCTTGAGCACCGAGTTGTGCATGCTTGGGGTTCCTATGTACTTGGGATGTTATACTTCC
>VDFB02130502.1:0-60193 GCA_007258455.2 Sequoia sempervirens
TCTCTTCCTACATTCACTTGAAAAATGACCATATTTCCTAGAATAATAACATTGGATATGAGGGCTGTTCTCAATTATATATTTTATGAGAGATGGTGAGTCCGGGCAGGAAAAGGAGTGGTTCAAGCATTTTGAATTGGTCTAAGGATAATGGTGATGGCGAGGTACAATTAGAAGAGGATGATGAGTTCGCATGGGTTTCTATGTGTTAGCTGGGAGCTGCTAAGAATTTATTGTGGCCTCTTCCTACACATTTTTATGATGTTGCTACGCTTTTTGGAGAGAGGTTTGTTCTTTTAGCTTTGTCTGAGGGTCGTAAGTTTTTCATCCTACTAGAGATTTGGGGGGGTATTTTTTCCTCCCTTTTGCTTTATTTGGGGTTTTTTTGGCTCTGTTGTGTCATTTGTTTCTTGGTTGATCATGTTTTCCCTAGGGGAGGTTGACCTAGTGTTTCTGGAGATGGGTCCACTATAGAGCGAACCTCTTTCTATGCCTACCCTACTTGCATGGGGGTGATGTCTTGTGCCTTCAGGTTTTTTTTTTGATTGGTCACTAGCTTTGCTCTGGTTGACATGGGTTCTTGTTTCTTCTCTCCAATTGGGGGAGTCTTTGTTATGGTTTTGGCTCCAGGACCTTTGGTGTTGGTGCTCTTCCTTATGTCATTCATTTGTCTATGGATGGTCGGGTGGCTATTTTTCATTGGTTTCCTCTCCATTAGGGCTTGTTGGGTATGTGTAGGATCATCATGGAAAAAATAGGCCCTTAAGTGGTGAAAAATTCAGAAAAATCAGAGTTAGGAAACTTGACGTAAAAAATTGAATAAGTTATCTTTATTATTTCAAAAATATGTAAGAACAGAATCTGTAGCAAATTGAATGTAGTTTCTAAAGTACTAGGTTTTTTTTTTTTAAAACTATTTGGTGAAAAAATGAAATTTCAATGCAATAGTACTTAAATTTTAGGGAAAAAAATAAGAAGTAGGTGTCTGTCTAACCACCCTAACCACAATAAAATGATAATATTTTTTATAAGATTTTAGATATGTAAGTAGAGGAATCATGTCTCGATGTGGTGCATGTTTTTTTGTAAATTTTTTCCAAGTAAATAATTAATTATGAATTTTATATTACAACTTTAAAAAAATATAAAACTCATGTTCCACCACCCTACTTGGTCAAACTTCATGAAATTATTATTTTTAATCCCATAGTATGTGAAGTATAGGAATGTGACACATGTTTTGATTCAAAATGTGATCATTGAAAGTTATAGATGTTTTTTCTAATCAGCCTATCAATCGACTTTAGTCAGAATTCAATAGAAAATGAATACAATTATTTATTAAATTGCAAATCATACCTATATTGTAGGAAAGTTGAGAATCCTCCTTTAAAAACCCTTTTATGTTTCATCAATTTGGGTAAAAAAAAGTCATCAGCCACATACCCTACACATACCCATCATATCACCACTTTTTGGCCCATCATGATCCTGCACATACCCTATTGATGGCAGTGATGTTCATCACTCCTGCCAAGAATTTACTGTTGCTCTTTTCCCTTGATCTCCTATGCGGATGGGGATTGTTGTTCTCTCTTTCATGCCTTGGTAGGCCTCTAAGGTTTTCAGCCCTTTCTGGTACTTGGTTCATAATGTGGTTTCATCCTACCTATTTTGTTGCTCTACTATTTCCTTGTCTAGTTCACGGTTCTTTTCCTTGTTATATACTTTGGGTTCATTGTAGTTTATGGGTTCTTAATCCCTTCAGAGCTTGGGAGGTGCCCTGCTTTTGATAATGATTCTAGTATGTTTACTATCACTATCTGTGTGGTGATAGTGGGTTTTCACTACAAGTTCTTCAGGTGGTGGCAGGGGCTCTGTCATGTTTCAAAGATTCTAGTTTCAAGTTCTGGAGCCTTCAAGCATGGTTTGCTTGTGGATTAGAATTTTTGTAGTGTTTATGTCAATTGTTCTACTCTTCTAGCCCTAGATATAGTTGTTTTGGCTCTTGTTGGAGTTGTTTCTAAAGCTCTTTGTGAAAATTTGAACCTTTTGTTTGAGGAAGTCTTCAATGTCCTCTTTTTTGGAATGCTTACTCCTTTTGTGGCTTGTTTTTTGATGGTTTTCAAGGGTGTTAAGGACTCCCAGGTTTTGTTTCTTACTCTATTTGTGGAATTTTTGTTGATCTTCAAGGGTGTTGTGAACTCCCAAGTTTTGTGCATTTCATTTTTAGATGGACTGCATTTTATGTTTATCATGAAGGCCCAAATGCTTCTACAACACATGGTTGCTAAGTTTACCATCTCTACATGAGTGTTTACTTTCTTAAAAACTATACAAATTGTCTCCTATTGATGTAGAGACCTCTCAGGTATCGAGGTGGAGCAATAGGTTTTCTCCTTTGTAGCTCCTATTGAGATGTAGGCCACTTCTATGGAGGTGGAGTTTGGGTATGATAGAGAATATTTGCTACTATGGATAGGGTTATCTTGGTGAATTCTCATATAGAGGTGAAGAGGCAAGTTGGACGATGGCGATTCTCTTCTCCTTCATTATTATTACTGTTTATGACTCATAAATTTAGTTTTTTGAGCGACAAGCTTGTTGCAGGATGGTTGTCTCAGGGAGAGTTGATGGATTCAACTTTTCTAATCATGTTAATGTTTTAGTGGTTTGGGTTTCAAGACCCATTAAGACTTGCATATATTGGTTTGAAGTTTAGGCTATCCTGTCCACCCTTCGGGTGGTTACTGTAGAAGGTTGTTGTTTTGTTGCTTTGTGGGTGGCCTCTACTAGTCGTGAGGCCTATCCTTGTAGTGGTTTAGGTTTCAGGTCCCATTAAAACCTACATGTAATGGTTTGATGGTTGGGTAGTCTTGTCCACCCTTGGGGTGGTTAGTGTTGCTAGCTATTATTTTGTAGCTTTGTTGCATAGTTGGGATGCTACTGTTTGCAGCTTTGTGGGTGGCCTTTAGGCCTGTTCTATCTTTGTTATTTTGTTTTGGTTTGATTTGTTGGTTGTGATGCATATTTCATGTTGATGTATGGGATCACCCTGCTTACTTAATAAAAAACATTGAATATGAGATTTATCAAACATTGGTGATTGTTCTTGAAATTGATTTTTTCCTCATCCTCTAAAGTTAGATCTTCCTCTTCCTCTGCTAGATGATATGTAAGATCTGAAAGCATTCTTTGAAAAATAATTGGTATTCCTATTCATTAAGGATCCCAATAGTTCATCTATAGATAGCTAAGCTAAATCTTTTGATTCTTCAATGACAACTACAATTCCATCAAATTTACTAGGAAATTTTCTAAGAACCTTTTCAACTACTGTTTGATCAGCTATGTTCTCCCCATGTGTCCTCATTTGATTCATAATATTCATTACTTTAGTAAAAAAATTATCTATAGATTCAGAATCACTCATATGAATATTTTTAAAAATTCTCCTTAGTGTTTGTAACTTACCTACCTTTACTTTGGTTGTACCTTGATAAGCAGTTTCTAATTCCTCTCAAGCTTGTTTGGACCTAGTTGTTGCAGCAACCCTAGAGAAAACCAAGTCATCTAGATAGCTTGTTGAATAATAAACAAGGTTTTAGCATCCTTTTTCTTGTTTTCTTTGAGTCAATCTTTCTTTGGTTTTTTTAATCCTTGATAAGTTGTCTAATATTGTGGTTCAATAAAACCATTTTCTACAAGATCCCACACATCCTAAGATTAAAATAATGTTTACATCTTTATTGACCAAAAATCACAATTCTTAGTGGTGAAAATGGGAATTTGGGGTTGAGAAATGTTGTTGTTTATTGTCATGTCTATGAACTAGTTTGTTTCTCAATCACCAATTGGTAGCAACTTATTCTTTGAAATATTTTCTTGGCTTTGTTTGAGAATTGGTACCAGCTTGATTTTGGACCTTCTTCACAGTTGCAACATCAATCTCTTCTAGCTACTTTATACCTCTAAGTCTAAGCAACCCTTCCTCCTCAAACTTATATAATCCTCTAACGTGGCTTAAATGATTGGCTCTGACACCAATTTGAAAATAGAAAATAAATAAATACAAATGCGACATCAAACATAAACATATTTTTTATTATACTAAACAATTTACATTACCTCTGTATTTATAGAGGAGTTCATGCTTGAACAATCTCAACTGAGATAAGGGAACAAAAACAAAATAGGAGTCTATAACATAACAGACTTAGAAGATGTGGAGGGGAGAACTATTCTAACAGATTTATAAGAAACGTGGAAAATAGCTTAAACAAATAGAGATTAACCCTATGTCCCCATGCGGCTGCTTAAATGTGTTTTCTACTTAAATTTAAGCATCTAGGGTGTTCCCATGCATAAATTTTACTATGGGAAAAGGATAATTTGGATAATTTTCCTATTTTAGTGGAGCAATTTACATTACCTATGTATTTATAGAGGATTTCATGCTTGAACAATCTCAACTGAGATAAGGGAACAAAAACAAAATAGGATTCTATAACATAACAGACTTAGAAGATGTGGAGGGGAGAACTATTCTAACAGATTTATAAGAAACGTGGAAAATAGCTTAAACAGATAGAGATTAACCCTATGTCCCCATGCAGCTGCTTAAATGTGTTTTCTACTTAAATTTAAGCATCTAGGGTGTTCCCATGCATAAATTTTACTATGGGAAAAGGATAATTTGGATAATTTTCCTATTTTAGTGGAGCAACTACTATTTATGAATTGAAAATAACCCCATGTCCCCATGCGGCTTCTTAACCCCATTTTATGCTTAAATTTAAGTAGTTGGAGTGTTCCCATGGAGAATTAAAAATATGGGAAAAGGATAATTTATAATATTTTCCTATTTTCTTGGAGCAGTTATTGTTTAGGAAATAAAAATAAGCTATCAAAAAATAGGGGGCCTAAAAATAAGCAACAACTGCTTATTGTGAAAAATTTCAAGTGGCTTTACAAATTCCCTTCCCTCCTTTTTATTTACCTCCAATTCCCCTCTCCAAATTTTCCCTATAGACATTATTATTAGTAGTATAATAAGTTATTCATTCATCTAAATAAACAGGCAACAAATTGTGATACAATGCAACAACAAGGTACATATTTTCATACATAAAATTAAATTTTTAGTTTTATTGAAAATGATAAATTTGATTTCAGTTCTTCTTTGAAATATTGATCTTGCACATACATCTACCTATTTTTTAATAATTTAATTGCAACAGAGATAATTTATGTTTGAATGTGTATAGTGTTTTTTATCTTTATTTATAACTGTCTAAACTTTATGAATGATTTTACAAATTTTGAAATGAAGACGACAAAGTTGTGTCATTGGAGTATGATGCATATGCCATTTTAGATATGTTAAATGTAAGAAAGAAGATAATTTAAATATTAAGTGAATTTGACCTGCAAAATAAAATCCCCAAACAATGAAATGTAGCTTTGTGGTAGATCTAGTTTATCTATCCCATTAAATTATAGAAATAATTAGATCTTCAAAATAAATTCCTCTCAAACAATAAAATGAATCCTTTTTCCACCATCTACTTTGAAATTTTGAATAATATTTAATCTATCCCCTTCTTGCTTCATCTCTTCAGCACCATAAATTGGCACTCCTAGTATTTTAGCATTAGACATATTTGTTAGGGAACCTCGCAGCTTGGATTAGAGATAAAATGCATTTGTTTATGTTTTTGTATAGGTGATTTATAGATACTGTATGTGGATGGAATGGTTGATTTTACAAATCCCTATGCAATCTCACGGTAATAAAATTATTAAAATATAACATTTTTTGGTTAAATTTGATATCAATGCTTGATTAGATCTAAACAGAGGGTACTCAATTGAAATTCTAAAATTTATATAATTTTCACTTTATATATTTTTCCATCTTCTAGTGCCCTTGTACAATGTTTTGCAAATGGTGTCCCCATCCCAATCTCGGTCTCCCATATCTGAAACATATGTTTTCTCTAAGTGAATATGAGAATATTCATTTGAATAGTATGTATAAAAAAATGCATTTTTTGAATTTGTGCTGTAAAAATTCATGAAAATTATATTTCTAAGCCAAAATGATTTTGTCAAGGATTTCTCATTCCGATTGTAATAGGTAAAATCCCATTTAATGAAATTCCTAGAGCAAAAGAAGGAATGCATGATCTACAGCCAAGTAAAGAGTAAGTTGAATGCCATCTTCTAATGGTTTGATTGATGGCACATAGAATATGATGAAGAATAAAATTAATAAAAAGGAGAAATTCTTAAGGAAAAGAAATTATAGAAGCCTTGTAAGTACATGGATAACATCAAAACTATTAAGGCTTAACAACTTTGAGTAGCATTAATAGGAAAATTGAAAAAACAATATAAGCTTAAATGCAATTTCCTAATAAGACAAAACATGTGACTATATTAAAAAAAAAACATATTACACACGCTTAGGCTCAAACATGCACCATACACAATGGGGAGGTTTACTTCAAATACATGAGAATGGATCTCCACTATTCAATCCACATATAGTATACATGAGAATGGATCTCCACCGCACCATCCATTATTCTATTAGATGATCATAGCAGATGAAGGGAATAGCCAAATTTTTGAATATCTAACATATGAATAGACTTTAACCCAATCATTTAACTCAACATAAGCTACATGGGGTTAGAATTCTTAAAATTTAGTATTGGGTCAATCCATACTGTCAAGGAATAGATTGACAAGAGGAGTTACAAGCTGCAAAATTTGAAATTATATAGAACATTCATCAGGTATGAAATAAATAAGATGGAGATTACACTATGATCAACACACAAAATATGAGTTGAGGAGAGTATTGGGTGCATGGAAACAATTTTAGATAGTAGGGGATCAATGGATCAAAACATTAAGCATTTTAGTGATATCCCAATCTGTCTTGTCCATTAATTTATAGGGGAAGTATTTGTAAGGTGTCATATTAAGCGAAGGTGGTTTTTAATAATGGGTTTATTGGACTATATAATTCATTCAAATAGCAAGAGCTATTAATCATGGAAAACAAACACTAAATCTATGGTTCACTGTTCAATACTATTTAATGTAACCCAAACATGTAGAATTAGTTTTTTATGTTGTTAAAAGACAATTGATATCCATTATATGCTTTTCATGTTTTTCTATTTCTAGGTTGATCCAAACCATATTTTGTTGTTTCTTTCTCTAAAATTGTTTTGGTAGTGGAACTTTTGTAGAGATCATTGTTTCATTTCATATGGTTAAATTAATTTTTTTTTTCTATTCCTCAAACAAATTTTATCAAATATGCATTATCCATATTTTTTAATAGTTATTTTGAGGTGGCTCAATGTTCTCAATTTGATTGTTTTAATGTAGGTACCAACCATATATTATTTTCCATGGATAACACTACATACCGTCCAATTCCTCGACATGGTTTCTTGAATTTCACATCATTGTTTTCATAAGATGGCATAACTAAAGAAATTCTCCTCTAATGATGATTATTACCCATATTTTGTTCCTAATACTCAAGTGAACAATGAAGAAGTGGTCATTGAAAAGGTACTTCCAACTAGTGAAGTAGAAGTCATAGAAAATCAATGCCATGTACCTTCTCAAGAAAAAAGAAGAGTTCGTTGGAGCATTGCAAACATGCAATGGTTTTAATTGAAGCTAAGAGAATTGAGAGAGAAACACAATCAATTGGTGGTGCAATAAGAAAAGCATTAAATTCCACTGAAATGTAGAAAATTATTCAAGAATATTTCTCTACTCGTGGTGTTCATCACACAACCAACCAATGTCAAGATTGTTGGGAGCGTATTCAACCTGATTACAAAAGAATTTTAGAGACTATAAACATAATATTCCATCTGTGCACAATATTTACTGGAATATGACAAGTCAAGAAAGGGTTGAAAAGAAACTTCCTAGAAAGTTCATTCTTGAGCTTTATGATGAAATGGAGACCACATTTAGTAAAGATCGAGCCATCAATCTAAGAAATATCACTATTGATTCTTCTGATACAACATATGTGTTTGATGAGAATAATATTCCAAATAAAGATAAACCATTGCATGAACCTGAAACACCAAATATGGAAAGTCATGAAAAATCTAAAAGTGGTAGTGAAAGAGAGAAACAGTGCACATCGAAAAAACAAAAATCAATTTCCAATGCAATAAGCATGAAGGATGTTATTGTTGAGGACAGTAGGTTGTTGATTTCTAATTTACAAATGGCTTGAGCGACGCATGAAACACCATGAACAATGCATGAACAAGGATGATTTGAATGAAGAAAGGTTACTGAAACTTGAAGAGAAAAAAATTAATGTCCAAATAAGCATGGTTTTGGTACTAAACAATATTGGTCAAGCAATGTTGAAAATCATCCAATCATTTGCAAAAGAAGATTGATTTTGTATTTGTTAGTAGCATACAACTATAAAATCCACCAAGATTACTTTCAAAGTATTGGTTAAGTTTACTTTCGAAGTTTATTAATCGAATTGTTATGGAAATTTTAAATCCACCAAGTTTACTATCACGGTTCAATTATATTTTATTTAATCATTGGTGCATTATAGTTGATAAGCATTAACACCAGAGAAGTCATGTTTTAGATGTATGATCCATATTTTTTAGGTGCCTACATAGCACAGATATTAATATCTACATTAAATGGTCGGATCTCTATACTTCCCACGAGGATCAAAAACTATCCTAAGCACATGTAAACAATTTTAAGACTAATTCAACTATTTATAGCACACAACCACTTTACATTTTAATATTTGTAGCTCATAAGTTGCCAAAATATTGAAAGTGATGTCATAAGTACATAATTATATTACAAATTATTGCTCCCTAAACATAGAAACATCTTTAAGCATGAGACATGGAAGAGAAGAGCAAGGAAATAGAAGTGTACACTGACAAAAGAAGATTGACCAAAAAGGGTACCAAGAAAGATGCCCCAAATGAGTTTTGGTTTGAGAGAACATGATTAAGGTTATAGATGGTTACATGGCCTACACTTGATGAGACCACTCATAGTAAGTCTAGACTCTCCACCAAGACTTGGCAAGATATCAACAAACAAAATTTCAAATCCAAGTTGTAGAAAAATATTGGCTAAAAATTGTTATGGACTTGAAATTTCATGATTTTAAGAGATAAGCAAACCAAAATGTATAAAATGAAGGCACATAATATAAAATAACTCAATCTAAATCAGTTCATTAAAATCAAGAAGAAAAATACTACAATATCTACTATGCTTCTAAAACATAGTTTTATTTGCATGATCAAATTCTATGATCAATATTGCCTGTAAAACTATTTCTCTTGAACTTCAAAGAGGTTGACTAATAGGGTGATTTTATAGGAATCTTTGGCCTTCACAGTTTTACTGAAAGAAACTTTCATTTAAATTTTTTTTTAAACATGTATTTTTTACTAGCACGTAGTAAACTTGTTAAATGATTTTTTTTTCAATAATTCTCTCTATAGATTGTTATGGATCTGCAATTAATACATCAAGGGATTGTACCAAGCATGTAAAGCTCTGTTAAAACTCTCTTTCCCATTACCTCTTACCAAGTTTTACTTTTTGGTTTTTGTAAGTAGTTTTAGATAAGGCAATAGCAGTTACAATCTATTGAAAATTTTAGATAATCCTTGTTAGCTAAACTTTTCATGCTTTTGCTTCACATTGGTAATTATTTTGCAAAAGAGCTGTCACAAATTCTTTTAGTCATAAATTGGGGTTGTGTGTAATAAATTTGTAATTGATTCACATTTTTGATATGTATTATACAACCATTTCCATTGCCATATAGCATAAATGTTGTAAACATTAATAATATTGAAGAAATGATATTAACTTTTAAGCATAATGGAATTGTATGTGGCCTAGAGAAAAAATTGACATCACTAAGTGATTTAAGGTAAGCAGAGTAAGTTTTTTTAATGTAAGCAATGTGTAAAGATTCAGTATTTTGTTACTGGTCAACACTGGTTGATAATTTACTACCACTATGTTGGATAGTGATAGTACAATATTTTTACTTGTTAGAAATCTGGGCCCATTGCACTGTTTTGGCAATAAATAATGCATAAAGTCTTTGTGCAGTTGCATAATGTTGTCACTAAACCATGCTCTAAATCAATATCTATTTAGTATGCTGGTATCCCTTAAATGTGGTAAACTATTTTTCTTAATTGTAGTACTTCATTAATTAGATGTATCTTATAATGAACAAGCCGAGGCATAACTCTTGCATAATATGTAGTAATATGGTTGTTTTGGTTGTTCAAGCTATTTGTAGTAAAAATTGCTCAAATAGAATTGTTGTCTTTAAGTAAATCATTTATTGGGTTTTACTGAATCCTTACCTTTTTTGAAAATTTTAAAATTTCAAGTTCCATTGAGAAATGAAGAACTTATGATAGTTTACCAATGCTTAGTAATTATGCATGTATTTTCAATGTCGACTGTGAAGGAAACTAAGTAAGGTTAATCGATTAAGTTGATCAACTATGGTGCCTCTAGTTTTGTGGGATACATAGGTAGGTTAGTTTCTTATGAGCTCTCCCCTAGGACTGTCCTACTAAGCATTATGAATTCTTATTCATATTGTTATCTCAAATACTATCATTGTATTTGTAATTACAATATTTATAATGTGTAATTAGAGCACATATCTTGTTTTTAAATTTTGTAAGTACAATTTTTTATTGATTAATTTTAATTTTGAAGCATATGTGATGGATTCCAATGATAGAAAAAGGGCCAAAGTATTGTTACAATTCCTTACAGTGATACAACAAATAGCATTGCAATTTTGGTGTGATGTTGAAGACTCAATGAATATATTAAAGAAACATAAGAAAGAATCATCTCAAGATTCTCATCATTCAAATGATGAGCTAGAAGATGAAATAGGTTTGGAGCTTCATGTGATATGTTGTGAACAAAAAAATTTACTCCTCAATTCAAATTTTTCTACTTCTAAATGGGAAGGGAAGATTAGTGGTGAGTGGTATATCAAGCCACATTCCTTGCATTGGTGGAACCATTACATTTTTGAAGTTAAATGTGATGAAAAATGGTTTTGTAGTATCTTTAGATTACTGTATGCATTGTTTCAATTTCTATGTGAATCATTGTATGAAGATCTTAAGCAAGGTGATATACCTCTATGATTAGCAACATCTATCAAGAGTAGGGTCCTTCCAATTGAGAAACAAGTGGCTATTGCTATTTTAATATTTTCATATGGAATTTCTTTGATTAACATAAATAAATTTTTGGGTGTGGAAAGTCAATGGTTGCAAGAGTTGTAACAAAGTTCATCAACGCTATGCATGTTAGTTTTCAAAACTACATACAATGGCCAAGTGATCATTCAACACTTGAAATTTTCAAGCTTGGATTTCACCAAAATCAAGGCTTTCCAAGTTGTTGTGGGGCTATAGATGTAACTCTTGATGAATTTGAGCTTCCACCTAATGAATGTTCATCTAATTGGTATGATCGTGATCACAACTACAGTATGTCATTACAAGCCATCATTGATAGTAATATGCATTTCATGGATGTTTTACAAGTTGGATTGGATCTATAAATGATGCTAGGCTTCTACGAAATTCTTCCTTCTACAAGTTATGCGAAGGTGGAGAGAAGTTAAATGGAATTTTAGTTTCTATTGGTTCATCAACTATGAGAGAGTACATTGTTGGTGATGGTGGATATCCATTGCTACTATGGTTAATCACACCTTTTAGTGAAGTTGCAACAGACTACCAAAAGGTATTCAACTTTAAACTATCTTCAAATCGTATTGTTGTTGAATGTTCCTTTGAAAAGCTAAAAGGTGTTTGGTGAATTTTAAATTCAAAAAATTTTCATCCAAATTTGCAAATGATACCAAAAACTATTTTGTGTGTTGTATTTTGCATAATATTATGTTGACAGTTGAAGTAGACAATGAAGCTAGTTACCTTGATGAGTATGAGAATAATATAGCAAACAGTGAAGCAATACCAAGGGATTTTGTTGTAGGGTTAGCTTGAATCTCCTTAATTGAATTCGTCAATGGCAATGAAAATGTTGTACATCTAAACAGTTGAAGGCTGAATTTCGATCAAGACTCTGAATATTACCCATTTGTCTGAATTTTGTCACTTATATTATGGTTCTTTTTACAATAATTCATAATTAGTTTAATGATCTATTAGTTGTCAAAAAATAATACATTTACTTAAATTAGTTTGTATGCTTACTTCTGCACTATTGCTTTCGTTCTTTCTTATTGTGGCCTAAGAACAAAATTATGGTTTCTTCATTTACTAATGCATTCCTTTTTTTCTCATGAGTTATTATATATAGAGAAGCAAATTTTTTAAATATTTTATGCACTAACAGAGTTATCTTCAATATTCAATATCATCTAACAAAGTCAATGGGTTTATCTATAAGTGTGCAACTATGCACAAACTTGTAAAATCATTATGATTTTATTCTTTTTTTCTAATGCATTGAGGGTAATATTAGAAGCACCTCACACAAACAGTTGACATATTGTCATGACAATTTAAAAGCTTTAGTTTTATTTTCACTATAATCAATTTTACAACCTGCCGCTTGAATAAGATTTACCTATTGGAAGTGTTTTGTTTGAGGTTCCATGTATGTCATCATAAAGGTAAGATGGATTCATGTATGTTCATATTTTTTTATTTTCAATTTTTCATTAAGTAGTCTGACAAATAGTGTAAAATTGAATGCAACCTCTGCTAGCATCCTTTTTTCTTGTATAGATTGAGAGCGTTATAAAAAATTTGAAAATATTTTTGGTAGATCTAGATCATTATAACATATGTCAATTTCTTCATTTGTTAATTCTTTGTCAAGAATAACATATTTGAATTCTTTGTCAAAATTAACAGCAACAAATGGTAATTGAATATAAGAATATACAATTCATAATAATTAATGACAACAAATGATAATTAAATATAAGAATATATAGTTGAAAGAGGAAAAAACAATTTAAAAAATATATACATTTCAAAAAAAATAAAATTAAATGACTACTTAAAAATAAGCAACAAAATTAAATATTCATGGGGCTACCAGCTCCACAAATTTCTCCTAAAAAAATTGAGCACTAATTGCTAATGAAAATAAGCTAACCTCATGTCCCCATGCGGCTACTTAACTCCATTTTTGCTTAAATTTAAGCAGGAGGAGTGTTCCCATGCATAAATTTTATTAATGGGAAAGGATAATTTGGAATCTTTTCCTATTTTAATGGAGCAACTACTGCATATTGCTAAAAATCCACGTGGCTCCACAAATTTGTTTCCCTCCTTTTTAATCTTTGCTTTTATTTTTATTTTTCTAATTTTTTATTGTACAAAAAAAAATTAAACTGCTCCTTACAAATAAGCAGCAAAATTAAACATTCATGGGGCCATCAGCTCCACAAATAACTCCTAAATAAGTTGAGCAGTGGCTGCTAGCCAAAATAAGCTAAGTAGCCGCATGGGGACATGAGGTAAGCAATCTCATGGGGACCAGCCCTAAGCCATGAAAAAAGGTAGGGCTGGAAATAAGCATCAATGCATATTACCAAAAATCCACATGGCTCCACAAATTTATTTCCCTCTTTTTTTAATATTTGCTTTCAATTTTTTTACTACACAAATCATTATTAATACTATAAAAACAAATTTAAAATGACTGTTTAAAAATAAGCAGAAAAATCTAATATTCATGGGGCCACCAGCGCCAAAAATAATTCCTAAATAAGTTCAACAGTGGCTACTAGTCAAAATAAGCTAAGCAGCCGCATACAGACCTACCCTAAATGCAATTCAATTTTAACTGACTGGAGAAATTAATTTATTCTAACAAGCTCCATTTCAATGGTGTCCTTTGCTCTATCTATGGCAGTGTCGCTCCTGTTTGATCTCTATATTTTTTCCACTTTATCACAGGATAAACAACCCTTGTTTTATTCTCATAGAGGGAAGGATCCATGTCCTCCCCTTCACAAAGAAGAAATCCATGAATAGGCTCAAAGCCATCTAGCATCTGTTGTACCTCTGAGACTCTGGGGACAATAACTGGAACTGCCCCATAGTTTGCTATCAATTCTAAGTGGTACCCTCCTGAACAAATATATCTTACAAAAAATTAGATTAAATGATATTTCCAAAGTCCATGTGATTTATTGTGTTCTTTTATCAACGTTTCTCCTTGTCCTGATAAAAGCTTATATAGAAAAGCAAACACACAATTAATTCCATAGACATGATGGATCAATTATTTCCATTTTCACCTCTTCCTATACACCTAATCAAACAAAAACTCACATCAAATTTCAGTGAGAAATTAATCCAAGTTTCCCCAAAACGAAAATAACATGAACTTTTTAAAAAGCATCAGTTTCGACAAAATCTCTGGCATTGAGTCAGCTTTCTGAAAATAGATAGGACATATCAGATACAAGATTGGATCTATAGAAAACAAACGTAAGCTCTGAAGGGGAATCCTTGACTTCTCCTCTCGTAATGCTCATTCAATGCAAATGGAGATAATGGCAAGAAAATTCATGTCTCAAAGACCAGACCACCACACTTGACTCGTCTCTGAACTTTATTTGAAAACCAAAAGAACCAATGAATCTGAACAACAAAACCCATCTGAACACAGACGCACCCTCACCATGACTGACATCTTGAAGAACAACTGCAATTTGAATTTATAGGGCATCTCAGAAACAAATATAGAAAGTTTTTAATTGGCGGGCAATTTATGGGATATATTATTTCTGCTTCTACACCGACATCAATAAAAAGACATGTCTGAAACAGAACAGATGGGCCGCCCCATACCTACGAAATCGACGAATTTGTTCTTACGAAGGCATCTTCCGGAGACGATGAGAACCCGCACTTTGCTCTCCTGCTGGAAATGCATTCCGTTCGTTAAAGCCTCTTTAAAATCCTTGTCTGCTCTGGATAGGAAATGGAATGTTGAGTCATAAACGGCTTCCATTCACGACTAACAGCTGACGGATGTACAACTCAGCTTTGCGTAGACTCTTCTTATCGGCAAGACATCCAGCTGGAAAAAAGCCACCCTGTTTAGCTAATTGCGGCCACCTAAACCCACCGGCAGCACGTTGTGTGTGGATGATATCGCCACTCTGCAAGTATATTTAAATTGGGTCCACGTCCCTTTCTAACTAGTCATTGCATTGATTTATAGTATGAAATATTTCAAATTTTATTCTAGGATGTTGTCTAAAAAGATTGAACTCTATTTCAATTTAATATATGGAGAGCTTTTATTTCACATTTGTATGATCATTTAAGTACATATGAGCATATACTTAGTGATAAATAGACATATTGTACAGTTCTTTCTTGTATTAAGTCATTGTCCAAAAGTCACTAATTAAGTTTGGCTAAGAATTTGATTGACGAGAACAAGATGCTTGCTTAGTATGTTCCTCTAAGGTTTTTATCAACATTGTAAATCTTTATTTTTAGGTCTAAACATTAAGGCAAATATTTTCTTTATAGATACATAATTACACATATTACATGATCACTTTTGCACTCTAGATTAATTTCACGAAACAAAGCTCAATTCAACAATATATTTTGGATCTAGATAGATTTTGTGGTGTGAAATCAACCCTATTTATTTTCAAGAATAGTTGGAATTTTGGTATTCCTCTTCCAACACATCAAGTCACAATTCAAAAGGTATGATAAAAAGTAGACAATTATTTATCAATCATTGGAATTAGCTAAGTGTTTTCATTTATGTAAATTTCTAGTTTTCCAAATTGAGTCACATGATTTGTACTAATAGTTCTAAATTAGGTTAATTGAATTGTATTGCTTTTTATAGTACTTAAATCTAAATTTTATTAAAATAAACTCTATTTTATTTCTTTATATTTTTTGTGAGCCCAAAATTTGTACATTCCCTAGGGTTTGGCCTTAGGATTTATAACTTCTACATTAAGATTTCACATATAATTTTTTATTCCATACATTTCATTTTAGATTTGACTAGAGTTTGCATTCACCTTCGTTTGTGTGTTATTAGTTTAACTATATGGAGGTTTGGACTTTTATTGTATGATCTCCATTTACTCTATTCCCTGACTACTCTTTTTGGCCCTTACAATTTCTTGTTACTTTTCTAAGTTTATATCAAACCTTAAATATGTTCCATATCGCTTTCTTGTTTAAGGTTTGGGCTTTCATTATTTGGTATCTATTTGATCCCTACCTACCCACCATTTAGTTGTGTGTTATTATTAATTTCTCATATATGGATACTTATGAGCCTTTGTATTAGGACTATCACCCTGCATATATTAATGACTATAAGGTATTTTGATACTTTATTGACTCACATCACGTGATCCTTGATTGTATTGCATCTTTGCTTCATGTTAATGATAGGATACATGCCCCACAAGTGAGTTAATTTCATGCTTATCTAGTTATTCCTCTTTCATTGACTTTGTTAGTGCCTTTCAACCCATCTTAGGATATTATTCACACTCTTATGGGACTTGGGGTTGTTATTAGTGTACCTAATTATTTTGAACTCCTAGATATACATATGTATCTCATGAGGCTCCTAGCTCATATAGATCATTTATATGGATATATAGCATGTTGAATCTAATCAAACTAAGCATGTATTTTATGCTCCATAGAGTTAGATCATATATTGGGTCATATTTATTAGTGGATTACTCAAGGAAAGGTCACATTCACTCAAATTTTTTTACCAACTAGTGATATAGTCTTGTCTCCACCTAAGTTGATAGAAATACACACAAAGGATATGATTCTATTGATCCACTTAAAATAACTTCACCAAAAATATCTTTAGAATTTAATTCAAATATCTAATACACACACACACATTGTTTCAAGGATGGCCTTAGAAAATATCCTACCATAAAATTTTAATCCCATAGAGGTTATCATTCTAGATCTTATTTTCTAAGAAATCTACTAAGATGTTATTTAGGTAGGTCATAATTTCCCGATTCCAACAATTATATATTAGTATTTTTTTGTAATGCCCTGTCATAATAACCTATTATTAAAATTGACATTTTTCCTTTCAAGCAATTAAACCAAACAAAAAAATGCAAGACAACCTATGACTCAGAACTAAAACAGACGATGTACTATGACCGGGCCTATAGACTAGACTAGGATGAACCAAACTACTACCTCCCAATCAACATTTCCATTGAGTCTTGACACGCTCAGACTTGAGTAACCAGGTGGAGTCGGTGTCATGTACCTGCAATCCTGCAACCAAGCTATAACATGCATATATATAATCCATTGTACAGGCACACCGTGCGGAGAAAATCATGAACATCATAGGGCACTCGCAAGCGAGTGATGCGATTTTGTTCTCCACACCAATACACGTCACATCAGACTGATGAATTAAATAACAGCTAGTCCATCATAAACATATACATAGCAAGAATCATCTAAAAGTAAACATCTAAGCTATATCAAAACATGTCTGAAATTAGTAATCACCATACAATGTATCATCATGTCACAAAATAAATCCACTGTCGCTCAAAACCAGTGATCAAAATATCCAAACAAAGTATCATAGTCAAATAGTGTGAAATCATAACAGCAGAAAACATAAGCATAAATGGAGGGGTACTACATCCTCCCCCCTAGGATCAGGCTTGCTCCTGAAAGCCTGCGAACAGATAGGGATAAAGTTCCCTCATGCGTGTCATATCCTCCCAAGTAGCAAAAGCCTCATGGCTAGGATCCCATTGGACCCTCACCTAATCAACATCTCGACCCTTGAGACCGAGCATCTGGCGTTGTAGAATGGCCACGGGCTCCAAAGTCAGCTGCTCGTCCTCTACTTGTAACGCATTCCAATCAAGTACATGAGAAATGTCGGGATGATATGGTCTAAGAACTGATACATGAAAAACATCATGAATACATGACAAACTAGGTGGTAAGGCGAGTCGATACACCATAGGACCAATTCTCTCTAAGATCTCAAATGGCCCAACGAAACGAGGTGCAAGCTTATAGCCTTTTCCATAACGGATAGGACTCTTTCGCGGTCGCACTCGAAGAAACACTCTATCACCAATAGCAAACTGTCGGTCTATCCTATGCGCATTGGCATATTTCTTTTGCCTATCCTGAACTGCTATCAGATGTTCTCTAATACAGTCAACCTGTTGCTCCATGTCTCGAAGCATCTCAGGTCCAAGTATCACTCTATCCTCAAGTCGATCCCAACTCAGAGGAGTTTGACAAGGACGACCGTATAATGCCTGAAATGGTGGCATACCTATAGAACTCTAATGTCCATTATTGTAAGCAAATTCTACTAAGTATAGATAATCCTCCCATCGAGATTGTTGGTCCATTACGTACATCCTAAGCATATCCTCTAATATTTGATTAACTCTTTCCATTTGACCATCGATTTGACGATGATACGCTGAACTAAAGTTCAACTGTGTACCTAGAGCATGTTGTAATGAAGTCCATAGAGCTGAAGTAAATACGGGATCTCTATCCGATATAATCCTACGAGGAATCCCATGCAATCTAACTATGTCCTCCATAAATATCCTAGCTACGGATGAAGCATTGTATGATGATCATACTGGTGAAAGGTGAGCTACTTTAGTTAATCGGTCAACAGTTACCATAATGGCATCATGTCGACGTGATGACGTAGGTAACCCTACAATAAAGTCAACGGATATAATATCCCATTTCCATTCAGGAATGAGATGTGACCGCAATAATCCAGCAGGATGTTGATGCTCAGCTTTAACTCGCTGGCATTCAAGACATCTCGATACGTAGTCAGCAATATCACGTTTCATACCAGGACAGAAGTACAATTGCCAAAGATCGGCATGCATTTTCTTAACACCTGGATGAGCTGAGTATGGAGCTCGATGAGCTTCAGTCATAATTAATGTACGAAGACCCTCGAAATGTGGTACATAAATATGACCTAAATGTCGTAATATACCATCTGATTCTAGGACATACCCTGCAAATCGACCTTCTAAAGGTCTACTAGATTCAATTTTTGACCTCACTTCCTGATACAATCTATCAGTAGGAAGTGCTGCTACTATTTGACCTCTCAAATCTACTTCAAGAGTAGTAGCAGAGATCTCATGTCGACGACGACTAAGAGCGTCAGCCACTACATTCTCCTTTCCTTGAACATATCTCACTTCAAAATCATACTCACACAAGAACTCCATCCACCGTCTCTGCCTAGCATTCAAGTTAGGTTGCGTGAAAATGTATTGTAGACTACGGTGATCAGTATGAAGTTTAAAACGATGACCTAATAAGAAATGCCTCCACTGAACTAATGCATGCACTACTGCAGCTAGTTCTAAATCATGAGTGGGATAGTTTAATTTGTGATCCTTGAGTTTGCGAGACTCATAAGCAATCACATGCCCATCTTGCATCAGAACTGCTCCCAAACCCTCTAAGGATGCATCCGTGCATACTACAAAATCCTTAGTAGGATCAGGAAAAATCAATATAGGCGCATTAGTCAACTTTTCTTTAAGTGTCTGAAAAGCCAATTGACACTGCTCTGTCCAAACAAACTTCTTCCCTTTTCTCTAAAGAGAAGTAATAGGATGACCGATTCTAGAAAATCCCTCTACAAATCGCCTATAGTAACCAGCTAGACCCATAAAACTATGAAATTCACCTACATTAGTAGGCGCGGGCCAATCTACAATAGCTTGAATCTTTGAAGGATCCACAGCAATACCTTTCCCTGATATCACATGTCCAAGATATTTTATCTCAGTTTGAAAGAAATCACACTTCTTCAAGTTCGCATACAATTGATTTTCCCTTAAACATTGCAATACCTGTCTCAAGTGTTCTTCATGTTCCTTCATGTTTCTCGAATAAACTAAAATATCATCAAGAAATACTAGGACAAAGTGATCAAGGTATGTACGAAAAACACCATTCATTAAGCTCATGAATACTGATGGTGCGTTCGTTAACCCAAATGGTACTACTGTGAATTTGTAGTGCCCATAACGAGTTTGAAAAGTAGTTTTATGAATGTTTGCTTCAGCTATACACAATTGATGGTAACCAGATTTCAAATCGATTTTAGAGAACACTTTAGCTCCCTTAATTTGATCAAAAAGATCATCGATTCCAGGCAAAGGATAACAATTCTTAATCGTAACCTTGTTCAATTGACGATAGTCAATGCATAGCCTAAGAGATCTATCCTTCTTTATGAAGATGACAGGTGCTCCCCAAGGGGAAACACTAGGATGAATGAAACCCTTTTCTAATAATTCCTCTAACTGGATACGAAGTTCCTCTAACTCCTGAGTCGTCATTCTATATGGAGCTCTAGATATAGGCTTAGCTCCAGGAACTAGGTCAACTCTAAAGTCAATATCTCTCTTCGGTGGCATTCCAGGTATATCATTTAGAAACACGTCAGTGAATTCCCTAAGAATAGGATGATCATCAAGAGATACCTCTCGACTCTCACCTTCTTCTAAATCAGTAACTGTTGTTGCAAATAGTTGACATCCCTGATGAAGAAATCTCTTTAATTGCATAGCAGATATCATCCGCAAAGAGATAGGTCTTTGAATACCTACGATTTCCACTTTCGCACCTAGATCATTAATGCAACTAATTGTCTTAAGTCGACAATCAATCATAGCATGATGAGATGCTAGCCAATCCATACCTAAAACTATATCATATGATCCTAAAGGTGTAACATATAAATCTACTAAGGTAGTTAACGTACCAATTTTAAGTTCACAATTATGTACTAAGTTTTCTACTGCTACTTTCACCCCAGAGGCGAATTCAACCTGCCACTTACCACCTTTCTTTACCACCACAAGACCACAACGATCAACGATGGTCGATGAAATAAAGGAGTCGGTAGCTCTAGAATCAAAAAGAATGGAAACACTAACACCATGTAACTTACCTGAAGTCTCGACCACTGTGTTCTAGTGATCGGCTTAGCAGTCATTAACCGCAGCATATATTGTATGTGATCATCCTGCATCACCCATTGTAGGCTCTGAAACTGTAGGTCGAGGCCCAAAACCAGTAAAACCTCTCATCGGACACTGCCTAGGTATGTGTCCCTGCTTCCCACATGAGTAACAACCTGTGCCTCTACTGAATCCTCTACCACCCGAAGGTGCATTGGATTGCTGGAAACTACCTCTACTGACAGTAGACTGAGCACTCTGCACAGGCTGATCCTGCCTATTGTGCTTGTTGCGCCACTAGTTATGACCCTTTCTTGTTTGAGGACTATTACCTTGTTGTGGTTGTGGATTTTTATTCTTTTGAGGTGTTCGTTGTTGTTGTTGCTGCCCACCCTTTCTGGGTGTCTGTTGGTTCCTAGAGGAACCTCCTGTCTATGCTTGTCCACCCCATGGACTAAAACCTGCTACAGGAGCATTGCCAATCTGTACTCCTGTGTGACCACCTAATGCCATAACAAGGTTCTCCTCCACTATGCGAGCCTTCTCCACCGCAACTTCCATAGTTTTTTGCTCAAAAACTTTGACACCACCACTAATGCGGGCATTCAAACCCCTGATGAAGTGTTGTACTAGCATAGGCTCATCATCACCAATACCAGCATACTGCTTGAGTTCATAGAATCTACGTTCATCTTGCTCAACAGAAAGAGCCAACTGACATAGATCATGGAACTCGTTAGCCTGTCGCTACCTCCAGTGTTCTGATAGGAACAGTGCTCTAAACCTCTCGAGAAACATCTCCCAAGACACTAACCCAATATCTAAGTGGAGCTTCTGCTCCTCCAGGCGCCACCAAGTAGAGGAAAATCCTCTCATATGCATAATAGTGCATCTTGCACGAGTATTGCTACCGTAAGGGTGCATGGCGAAGCATCTACCCAAATCTAGTAGCCAGGTCTCTACCTCTAAGCCACCTCTTGTACCATTAAAGGTAGGAGGGTGTGCCCT
Source organism: Sequoia sempervirens (assembly GCA_007258455.2). Taxonomy (NCBI): domain Eukaryota; kingdom Viridiplantae; phylum Streptophyta; class Pinopsida; order Cupressales; family Cupressaceae; genus Sequoia; species Sequoia sempervirens. The sequence goes on from VDFB02130502.1 coordinate 22,139, forward strand.
TAGTAAATCCCTCATGTGTCCTGCAATAATAGCATCTGTATGTACTGTATCATCTACTCTCCTAAGAGATCTATCTCTCTCTCTAACAACCTCCTGCTCAACCTCCTGTCTAGGTCCAAGTTGAACTAGGACCTCCTCTAATAAAGGGCGTATCTGTGAACCCTCTACTCCTGACTGTTCAAGATTCTGTCCCTCATTCCTCTGATCCAACTGTTATTCTTGATCACTGTGATGAGGGCTCAGAGGGGGAGTAACCTGAGGGATTGGCCCTTGGCCTCCACCTCGACCTCTACCATGACCTCTTCCACCTTGCCTAGGCATGTTCCTACACATAACAATAATGAGTCTTAGATACTATTCAACTAAGGCTAACAGTTTGTGACACTACGTACTAGGTCAACCTAATGGGCTCGCGATTACCCAGAGCGTTCAGTGTTTGTAACCTTGGCTCTGATACCAATCTGTAATGCCCCGTCATAATAACCTATTATTAAAATTGACATTTTTCCTTTCAAGCAATTAAACCAAATAGAAAAATGCAAGACAACCTATGACTCAGAACTAAAATAGACGAAGTACTATGATCGGGTTATAGACTAGACTAGGATGAACCAAACTACTACCTCCCAATCAACATTTCCGTTGAGTCTTGACATGCTTAGACCTAAGTAACCAGGTGGAGTCGGTGTCATGTACCTGCAATCCTGCAACCAAGCTATAACATGCATATATATATATAATCCATTGTACAGGCACACCGTGTAGAGAAAATCACGGACATCATAGGGCACTCGCAAGCGAGTGATACGATTCTGTTCTCCACACCAATACACGTCACATCAGACTGACGAAATAAATAACAGTTAGTCCATCATAAACATATACATAGCAAGAATCATCTGAAAGTAAACATCTAAGCTATATCAAAACATGTCTGAAATCAGTAATCACCATACAATGTATCATCATGTCATAGAATAAATCCACTGTCGCTCAAAACCAGCAATCAAAATATCCAAACAAAGTATCATAGTCAAACAGTGTGAAATCATAACAGCAGAAAACATAAGCATAAATGGAGGGGTACTACATTTTTATTATACATTGTGGTTAGTATGGGGAGCATCACATCAAAAGAGATTAGTGGATAATGGATCTAGTTTAATATTTTTAGCCAAGCATTTCTATATTTAAGATTAATATTAATTCCATAAATTTATAAAAAGCTATGATCATTATTAAAGGATTTGATAATGTGGTATAGGATTCATTTGGTGTAATGAGTTTATCCCTTACTATTAGACCTCTTGTAACAATTTTTATATTATTTAATGTGATGTATGGGTGATTAGGTTAAAATGTTATTTTTTGGATCATCCATCAATAAATTTTGTGGGGAAAATACCTTCTATTCCCCATAAGATATGTCTAGATATATGACATAGAGAAAAGGAACCCATAAACACACCCACATAAGAGTAGTTTTATAGTTATTTGGTGATACATTAAATTTATACCCTATGGTGCCAAAGAGTATAAAGTTGGTATTAAAGATTATCATATTTCTCCAATATATATGGATCCACACATGTAGGATTGTACGAAGCTGTGTGATGCCATTGAATCCTATTATAAAAAGAGTGATGGATGATTTCAATGGAAGAGAATGAGGCAATTATAAATGTGCATTAAAAAAGAGAGAGGATGGATATTGTACAAGGGTGTAATTTTTATATGGTTTGTAAGTATGTAGAACTCAACTCTTAATCTTTATTTTTATATTAAGTTATCTACTTTCCTTTTTTTAATCTATTGCTACTAATATATCTCAATGTAGGTAGATATTAGATATATTTTCAAGTATAAATATATACTTAACATAGTTTACATCAAAATAATTCTAATATGAGGCCAAATGAGCTTCTACCTCTATGTGATCAGTCTTGTTAGTAGAAAATATTTTTAGTATCAAAGTGAAGAGAAGCTCATTCCCTTATTTAACTATTTTTGTGTAATCCCCTTATTAAATTAGTAATCAATTGCATGTCTTCTTAGACCATCCTATTGAATCTCCTTAAACCATCCCCTAACTATATTCCATAAATTAGGTAATCAAATTAGTTTAATAACTTTGTGATTTAGCTCAATAAGTTAGAGATTAGGTAATTAGTTGATTGGATTAGTATCATCCTTATATCAAATCAATAACTAATTGCATGTCCCCCTTAAGCCATCCCCTAACTATATTCCATACATTAAGTAGTTGATTTGGTTTAATAATTTTGGGATTTACTTTAGTAAATTGTTTAGGATTAAATAAATAGTTTAATTTTTTTACTATCATCCCCTCACCAAATCAGTAGCTAATTTCATGTCACCTTAATCAATCTCCTAAATGTTCCATAACTTAGGTAATAAATTTAGTTAAATAATAACTTTGAGGTTTAGTTAATTATAGGCTTAAGTATATAGTTTAATCCACACGCCTTTTATCACCCCTAATGTATTATGCCACATACATTTTAAATATCATTTAAATGTGTATACAAATTATGTAAATTTTCAACCAACATATATATGTTTTATATACTCAAAAATATTATTTAATGTACATGTACATACTTTTAAATTGGACACAATGTAAAATTGTGCAAATGTGATTTACACACTAGTAATGATAAAAGAGCATCTAATGGAGGACCAACAACGTGTGGTACCTAGTTGGTCTAGATAACATGGAACAATCATGATTTTATAACTATTGTAGACATAATTAGTAATGATTATTAAAATTAAATATTATACTGAGTGTTTTTCAATGATTTAACATTTTAGTTATTCTAGAAAAATATATAACCTAATTACATATAATTTTATTCATAATTAGAAATGAACTAGCTAGGTTAAGGGAAATATTTTGTTGTATTGTATAAGGTGTTTTGAGATGAATATATATGGATGCAAGATGGTCTAGTCTGGAAGATTCACCCCTTAGTTGCACATGAAAATACCATATATATTTTAGTTAATACTTGGAAATTACATGCACATGTGGAAAATGTAGCTTACCATTAATTAATCTAATTTTTAAGAATCAAAATTCTATCAATAAACATATAATGTACATAAAACATTGGATACATGTACAAGTCAAACCATATTAATTCTTTACCACTCAAATTAAGTTTAAATTCACTTCTTAATAAGGTATTATGATCTATGTACTCATAATTTACAAGTAAAATGAATTAACATGTGAAGATGCATTGGTAGAACCTTCAAATTCATCCACAAATAGTTCTTAACTGAGACCACAACTGTAATCATAATGTAAAATAAAAATGAAATTTTATCATTGTTTAGTTATAGAATGAACATGAGATGCTAAAGACTATCATCATAGGGCACAACATCATCATGTAATGTAGAATCATGAGATGGAAGATAAATATCATCATAAGGCACATCATCATGTATGTAAAAAGCTAGCAAACATAGATTATTATTCCTATACTACTTATAGTATGTATCATTAAGGAATCTAAGTGCATATAAATAGATCTACAATGAAAAGTACAAGAGTAATAATGGATCTCACAAGTCTCAACAATATTAGGATTAGCTATGATAAAGGGGTAGCATCGACATATAAAAAATCATTCTTGTATGCATTACTAGAAAGTAAAGATATACCATCATCATTTATCACATAAAGGGAATGAAAAGTCACCATAATTCATGTATACAAATAAAGTAAAATCCCCTAAGATGGATGGATGAATAGACATGAAATCAACTCATACATACATTAAAGAAAGAAGCAACATCATCAAGGACCACAAGATAAAAATAAACGAAGGGTGAAAAAATCTTATAGTCCTTGATATATGCATGTAGACAATTTGAAGAAAAATTTCCACAATAAATGATCTAACAATAACATATAGAATAAAATGGTGGATGAGTAGGGATCAAATAGAAAAAACAATGAAGACCCAAATCCTAAATGATAGAATGATATGAATAATATATAAGGTCTAAGTACAAACTTAAAAAATAGAAAATACTCATCTATCTAAAAAATATAATTAGTAAGGAAACCCTAAGGGCTAAATAAGGGTGGGTAGGGTAGAGATAAAATAGAGATCACACAATAAAATTACAAACCCTAAAAAATTTAAATTGATAAAATGAAAATGAAAAAGGATATAAAACTAAGTTATTAAATCTAAAATGAAATATATGCAAAAATCCCAATGTAGAAGGCATAAACACCAAAACCCTACTAGTGTAAGAATGCTAGGTTCATAGAAAATATAAGTAAATAAAGTGGAGTTCCTTTACTAAATTTTAGGTTTAAGGAATACAACAAACAATACAATTCATTGAAATTAATTTAGAGGCATGATGGATCAATTGTAACAAATTTTAAAATTTTGAAAATTAACACAAATGAAACCACTTAGATTATTTCAGTAGTTAATACTTAAGAAGAAAAAATGTCAAGATCTAAATTGGGCCATTTTCAAATTAACCTAGATCAAAAGTTGTATAATCAACCTCTACTTTATAAAATTGATCTAGAGCACATGAAAATGATCTAGAAATATGTGGAGTTATGTTCAAGGGGATTTACTTAGTAAACAAATGGCATAACATGTGCATTCATACGGTACTAATAAACACCCCTAACTTCATTTCTACCCCTCAAATTAATATTTTTGATATCCCCTCTACATACGGTCCACTAAAAATAGGGATCCTATCTACTTTTTTCTTGTTACATTTTATATCCTCTTATTATTTCTACCCTATCAATCAAGGTAACTGACCACACCTACATCTTACTCAAAACTAATTTTGATTGTCATCCCATACATTAAAGTTTTGGCACACAAAACTAGATGAGTTACGAAAAATATATCATCCTAAAAAAAATTGATTTAAAAGAATTTATATATCTTAACCCCCTTGCCACACCAACTCTAACAATGAATCCCTTTAATAATAAATATCACATATATATTAATATTGTATTCTAGATTATAATGGAATGGTTTTAAGGATACTTAGTGATTCTTTTGGGTAGGGTTGTGGCATTACCAAAGGGTGTTTAATAACTAGTTTTAGCAAACTTGGATAGTATTTTACTAAGCCTACATGATCTTGGTGTGACCATTTCTTTCTTTGTTAACTATATTAGACTTGGGGTTAATAAAATATCCCTAAGATTAGAAGGTTCTAACAAAATAAAATTCAATGTCTTCTAGAAAAGACAACTTCACATGACCCTAACATGATCAACATAGCTAATAGAATTTTGTCTTATTGACTTGTGCAAACACCCCACCCTCCTTTTGCACATGCTTACCAACCCCAATACAAAATCATATCACATTAATGAAATTCTCCTTTCCCCCTAATATTGAAATAATATATTGGGACTACATTTTGGTTATTTAAAAAGTATCAATATGCATGCACATGATAAAGTATTGTTTCAGTGGTGAACCCCTTTAGATTTTTGTACCTAAAAATTAAATATTTGTCTTGATGCTTGGACCTAAGAAAATAGTGGTAATATTGATAAACACCTTTAAGACGTTTAACGATTGAGGGTCATGTTCTCCTTAGTCAAAATCTTAGATGTAACCAATTTAATAATTTTAAAACAATGATTGAAGCAACAAACAACTATGGGTAAAAGTACAAAGTTGTGTCACACTTTTAGCCAACTTATCAACATAGGTGAATTTAAGTATTTCAAACTAAAAATCAATTTTGGAAACATATGATCTAGTAAGATTCATTCTAGCTAAGTTACATATTTCCACAACTTTTCTAGCTAAAAATTGTTAGCTAAATGCATATGTAGCACCATTTTGAGGCCAATTTACCAAAAAATAAAATTATTTGAAAAACTTGATGTTTCAACAACTCCTACTCATGTAAATGACCTTTTTTTTAAATATAAAAATACCCTTTTGTAGATCCATAAGTATAGTTTTCAAAAATATATATTTTAATAGTTTAAAAATTGTTTATATTTTATATTTTATTTTGATTAAAAGTAGGTTATCAACACAATATATTAGATTGATTACCATGTCAAGAAAAAATACTAACATTAAAAAAAATTGAAAAATAAAATGATGCACTAGATAAAAGAATATATATCAAAATGGTATATTTTTTCTATTTTAGATAAATATTTAATATGAAAGTTGATGTCGAATGGAAACAACTATGTTTTAATACACATACATTTTAGTATTTATTTTTAAAAATATATTTATTAAAATTGAAAAAAATATCCATGCACTAAAATTTCAAGTTATAAATACACACAAAGATTTGAAGGAAAAAAAAATTACTATATAAATATTGACTTCTCATGTAGATTCATTTTTCAGCATTTTATCAACAACTAAATTATAATGTCAATTCATTAAAAAAAACTATTTTAAAATATTTTTTAATTTTTATAAAAAAATGCAAACATAAAATATACTAAAAAAATACACATTTTATTAGTTTACATCATTTCAAAATTCAAAACATATATGTCACTTTTTAGTGATTCAAGTTTAAAAGTTGGATTAGTGTTGGTTGTTTCCTTTATAAAAATGTGACACAACTTTGTACTTTTACTCCTATGCATTATGTATATATGTTGTTAAGTATGCATATGTTAGTGTAATAATGAATGGTCATATGCATCCTTTAAATGATCAATGTGTTAAAAGGAATTAGGATTTATCATTTTATACAACACTTATCTAATGTAATTTATATTTTGTGGTTCAAGTTATCACACAACATCTAGTTAGAGAGGGACAACATGGGCCCAATTTGGAGTTTTGAAATTCAAAAGGGCTAGGGAATTTTGTTTTGTAAAATTGAACTAGGTTCCATTTTACTTTGTTAGGGGAGAGGGGCCTATAGTGGAGCACCCTAACTTTGTGTTTCTCAAAATCTTACATGGAATTTCAAATCAGTCCCAATTTTGTACAACAATTTATTTGGCAACTCACTTAAAAAATTTAATTTTAGGGTCACATCGTCAAATATGATGCCACATTAGCATGCTTTTCGTTAAGGTATTAAAAAAAGCTCAAAAAAAAATTGAGACTGATAGTGGTGCATTAAGTCATGTTTTATTGGTGGGCTGATGTGGCATCACATGATTTGTCAATTTGTGTGCTTTATGGATAAAAAGTGTTTTGCAATTGGATATTAAGATGCTCCACTATGAGGCCCATTGAGGACTATTTCTATCCCCACTATTGGAACCCACTCCACTATGGGCCCCTCTCCCCTATTTCAAACCAAACAGGAAAATGGATAAATGAAGGATTAAGATAGTCTTTCAAGATATGTGGAGGTAGGATCAAGACTAGGGCCTAAACTTGATGACCATGTAGCACTATATTTATCCATTTTTACCATAAAATATAATTATAATTAAGAAGGCTATGTCATATGAAAGAGGAGATTTAGAATAGATCGTCAATTTTTTATATAAAATTATTTTAATATATATTATCTAGGTAACCATCAAATTTAGGCCTTGATAACGATAGGTTCAAGAAATATAATCTCTAAATACATAAATAGGTCATTTATACACTAGTTGTTGCATAAAAAGCTATTTGATGACAAGTAGGAGGTATTTTTTATAGTGTGTCAAGTAATTATGACATTTATATTAGCATCCACTACATAGTTTTTGGGTCAAACTCATTAATTCATATTTCACGAGTAGTGTTTCACAATTAATCATCTCCCATGAGAATGAATGGTCCCTTAGCACTCATTGCATGTAGGTGATGCTCACAAGGGTGAAGCATTGAGACTTCTCAAGAAGTTGCCCATTCGAGTAATATCCAACCCCTAAATGCAATGAATGCTAAGTGGACTGTTCATTCTTATGAGAGATGGGTTCACTAAACTACTACCCGTGAAATATATGTAAATAATTTTGACTGAAAAATTAAAAAGTTGAATTCTAATATAAATATCATAAGCTATTTGAATCACATGATAACTGTCACAATATTATCTTGAAGAAACTCCATAATTCCAAAAAAATATATATCACCTCGGAGTTTTGTGAACCACTACTCATATCCAAATCACATGACAAACTTCAATCCAATAAACTTTTCAAAGTCAAAGTGTGTGATTATCGTGTCTCAGATTTGCCATGAAGCGATAATACCTAAACAAAACGTGAGGCGTGACACGTGTCGCTGAGGCGGCTGCAATTAGCCAAATTTGGTCGCTGCAGGAACAAAGCATCAGTATATTCCAGCTGGTAGCCTTAACGATAAGAAGATAATACGTAATGCTGAGTTGTACTTCACCCGCTGCCGCGAATGGAAACCGCTTATAAGTCAACACAATCTCTACAATCCAGAGCAGACAAGGATTTAATAGTGTGTTTTAATCTGTGTTGAAACGAAATGCTTACCAAGCACTCACAGGAAACTAACAAAGCGGCCTCTGCGCGGATGCTCCCGCGGGTTCTCATTGTCTCCAGAAGAACCCTCCGTAAGAACAAATTCGTCGATTTCGTAGGTATGGGCCGCCCCCTCTGCCCCCTCTTTTCCGTTTTCTATTTTTATCTCTGTAGAAACAGAAAATAATATATCCCATAAATTGCTTGCCATTTAAAAGCTTTCTTTACTGGTTTCTGAGATGTCATACAAATATAAGTTGAGATTGTTCTTCAAGATGCCATTCATGGTGAGGATGCCGCTATTTTCAAATGGGTCATGTTGTTTAGATTTACTGATTCTTTGGGTATTCAAACAAAATTCAGAGAGGAATCAACTGTGAAGGTCTGATCTTTGTGACATGAATTTTCTTGTCATTATCTTTATTTTATTTGCATGGAATGCCTCTTGTGAGAGGAGAAAATCAAGAACTCCCCTTCAAAGCAGAGATTTGGTCTCTGTAGATTGCATGCTGTATCTGACAAATCCAATCTAATTTCAGAAAGCTGACGTCGATGCCGAGAATTTTGCCGACAACTTTCTTTTTCGGAAACTTGAATTGATTTTTAGCTGATATTTGGAATGGGTTTTCATTTGATTGTGTCTCATGTATTTGTTCAGGAGAGTACCACTTGGATTTGATAGCCAACTATGGAGCAGTTCCAGTTATTGTCCCCAGAGTCTCAGGCGTACAGCAGATGCTAGACGCTTTTGAGCCTTTTCATGGAGTTCTTCTTTGTGAAGGGGAGGACGTCGACCCTGCCCTCTACGAGAACGACAACCAAAGTGGTTTATCACATGAGGAACTGGACGAAATACGGAGGTTGCACAGCAGTGACACCGCCATAGACAGAGCAAAGGACTCCATTGAACTGCAGCTTGCCCAGCGCTGTCTGGAAAGGAATATACCATATTTGGGTATATGCAGAGGATCTCAGCTCCTCAATGTAGCCTGTGGGGGAACCCTATATCAGGTAATCTAATCTAATATGTTATGATTTCAGACCAGATGGGTGGTTATAATTGTGTATTGAACTCTAATAAAAGGCCTGCTGCAATGCAGGATGTAGAGAGGGAGGTGTCTGAAAAATCAGGCTTTGATATTAAGCACATTAATTATGATGACTATGATGGGCATAGGCACCCTGTCAAAGTGGTAGAAGACACTCCACTTCACTCATGGTTTCAGGATTCATTAGGTTTCAATATGGAGATTATGGTTAATAGCTATCATCACCAGGTATATATAACTCAATGGCTTTTATTTATCAATTTTCAGTTCTATTCCACCACCCACTCACATTTGATCTCTGATTTCCAGGGGATAAAGAGGTTGGCAGAGAGATTCAAGCCAATGGCATATGCCCCAGATGGTTTGATTGAAGGATTTTATGACCCAAATGCATACAATCCAGAGGAAGGCAAATTCATTATGGGCCTGCAATTCCACCCTGAAAGAATGCGCCATGATAGTGACTATTGCACAGAGAATGTTTTTGACTATCCAGGATGCCCAAGGGCTTATGAGGTAATTCACTGCTTACAAATTCATCGATCTCTCTTAATGTTGTATTCTGTGTTTCACAATTGTTGCCTGTTTTTCTCAGGAATTTGTAAGAGCAGTGGTTGCATTTCAGAAAAAGCTGGCGGCCTACAGTGGAGAACGTAAAGCTGTGAAAGTGGGTGGCGAAATGGAAAAGCAGGGGAAGAGAATAGTGAGGAGCTATTCCATAACCAAGCTGATTTACGAAGATCATACCAATACCAATCCCTCTGCCGAAGCCTCAGATTTCCATCCTGGAGCATTATTTCTTCAGGTACTCATATCTAACTGCCTTTCTTCCATTAATGAATTTATTATCCTACCCTAGATGTGCCCTAATTGAACGTTTTCTTTTTGTGGGTACTGGACAAAAGTTGAATGCAAGACTGAGTGTGAGAGCTCTGGACAGAGAAGAGGAGAAGAGGCTGAAGCAAATGGGAGCCACTGTGAGGAACTCTTCTTCTTATATGAAAGGGATGAAGAAACAAAGGGACATTAAAGAAACAGCCCTTAAATTCATGGAATCCATGTCTACTCAACAGCTCTCAGATTTGGTTGCATGTTATCAGATGATGATTCACATTGGATCACAGCTGTTGGAGGAAAAGCTTACGTCCTGACATACGTCAATCCACATGTCCTCCACCTTAGCCTTTAAATCTAGCTGAAGCTGACTGTATATGCATCTCGTGAATCTATCCCAGAAATCTGGTTTGCATTGAATGTTATCACCAACATTTATGGTTTATTATTGCCCACAAATCAGTGTCACCATGTCACATATTGAGCTGATCTTTTGATTCAATTCTGAAAATTTCATTTTTCCTTGTTTTACAGTTATCAACCTAAAATAGACACCATTTAGATGGTGATTGTTTATTGAACACAGCATTTTAGGTGTTAGTTAATACTATATTGTATATTTTTAAATTATGTTGCTTTATTAGGATTTGATTAATATGGTTTGTAAATCAAATTTATTGATGGATATTTTATGAATAGTGGTTTATTAAAATCACATTTATCATGGGAAAAATGGTCTATTTAAGATTAATTGTATTTAAACGATACACTGCGAAAATACTTTTTAAAAGAATTTTATGAATAATGGTTTATTAAAAACCCATTTATCATGGGGAGAAATGGTCTATTTAAGATAAATTATATTTAAATGATATATTGTTAAATACCTTTTATTTGTCATTGTTGTCTTGAATGAATTAAAAAAAAATTATAATGAATGATTTATAAGAAACAATATTTGTTGAAGGTTTTATAAACGAAATCAAAAGTTAGGTCCATTTGATTTTAAAAAAATCTCTATATTTAAATGCATTTAATTAGAATAATATCACAATAAACAATTTCTTGAAAAAAAATTAATACTCCACTTTTATCAAAATAATCTACATACAATAAATACTTCACAAAATATCATGTGATAGGATATAGTTTAAATACTTCACAAAATATCATGTGATAGGATATAGTTTAATTGGAATTGGTATATGCTTATCATGGGATTTCATTATACATTTCTTTTAAAGGTTATGTGGCTTCAAGCAAAAGTCATAAGAATATTTCAAGCATATGGAATCTCTTTATGCATACGACACATTAAATAGTATTTTGTAATTATTTTTATTTATTTTCCAAAATCTTAACTGGTTCTCTAATATTGTATTAGCTTATTGAACATGATAGACTTTGATCTATTCAAAGTTCATCCTTATGAATAAGAGCATCAAAGATAACTCAATGTCACCTTAATTTTAAAAATTGGAGGAGAGCCTTCTAGACACAATATTGCAAGCTTCTCCCTCAAGCCAATTTACTTTAAAAATTTCCTTTCAATTTATCTTTAAGAAAGGTTTAATACTATAAATATATCTATCTAAAAATATTAGAGATTCATAAAATTGTTTGTTTTAATTTATATGTAATATATTTATTTTATTTTTTATATAAAAAATATTTTATTTTTATTTTTGAAAAATATATTTTATTATTTTGATATTTTGTATTGTTTTTATTTTGAAAAAGTGTAGTAAATATTATATATTTATCTTTTTAATAATTTTAAAAAATATATTTCTATTGTATTTTCGTTTTTATGCACACAATCATATTATGAGACTCTTTGATATCATTATAGAAAATCTATTAGTGTAATGAAAAGAAGAGTGAATTGGTTAGATGGTTTAGTTTAAGTTTAATTGTTTAAAAATAATTTAACTTGGAAAATTATGTGTTAAAAGAATTGTTGAGAAAGAACCCCTTAATTTTCTTACTATTGAAATAATTAAGTGTATTTTCTAATGCAAAATAGAGACCAATAAACATGTTCCTAGATTTGTAAACACGCACAATAAATTTGGCATACTATTATGATTTCACTCCCTACTATATTTAACAAAAACTTGAGGTGGAAATCTATACTTTTAGAGTTACATTATTCACAAAATTAGATATCAAAATACTTTCATTAATGAATAAATGGATGCTTAGAAGTAAATTCATTTTTTTCTAATATCTTTCTTGTTAGAGTCACTCAAGGATCAAGCTCCCAAGATCACTTGTAAAACCAAAATCTTATTCCACAAGAGAAAAGAAAAAGCATAAACTTGTAATAATGGATGAAAAATATATTAGATCAAATATGATCCTATACAATACAATATATACATATGAAACCTTGCTTATATAGGCAAGATTGAGATATATGATAAAGTAGGATCATGACAAGTGTCTTAATCCTATGTCACGAGACAGAAAAAGTAAATGACATAAGATAATATAAGATCACATGAAAACTAAGACTTTTAGAAATATTCTTAACTCACTAAGTAAATTTACCATGCAAACATGTATGAATAGGTTCTAACTAGAAAATAGCTAGATAATGTGCCTTGTTCATGTTGGGAAAATGTGTCTCAACCTTACAATTGCATAAGATTAATTTTTGATAGGTAAGCACAGTGGGAGGGTGGGGGAGGGGGACAATTGAAGGGGGTACCCCCCCTACGAGGGGTCTGAGGGATCATCCCTTTGGTAGGGGATCCAAGGGAAGCACCCCCAAAAGCTAAATTTTATTTATATTTTATTATTGTAAATATGGACTATTCATCATTAGGTCTCATATCTAATGGTATATTTTTTTTGGCTTGACTTTCCTTAGAAGGAAACCCTATTTTATGGGGATGTTGTATTACGATTGTGTATTGTGATGTATTTTAAGAGTCTGATAGTAGTTGTGTTGTATTTGGATCTCTGGTTGGTGATACTCCTGTGAGAAGCTTTCTCTACAAGTATATTATAATCTTCATAATTTTTGAATAATATATTGGGAAAATTTTGGAGTGTGGGTCTTTTTTCGAAAGAGTTTTCCCCACATAAATCACTTTGTTGTGGTATGCATGATATTTATGTTTATTTTTTCTTTAGTTTCCATAACTGATGAAAAGATTTGTAAAGTTTTCCATTATCCTCTTCTTAAGATTAGTGTAGGAAGTTGTTTTGCTAACTTAGCTTCCTTGAGTTCACACTACAAAAGGTAAACCAGTTATGAAAAACCTTGTTCACACCAACATCCCCATTAAGTGTAACTTCTAGATAATGATGATAATATGCAAATAACATAAAGATGAATATGGGTCTTGACTACTAGGTCATGTTAGATATCAATGTACAAATGCAATATCTTACAAGTGGAGAAAAGGAGATAACCTAGTGGGACAAAACTCCTCCCTAAAAGAGAGAAAATACAAGAAAGTAAAAGAAGGAAGAAAGAGGACTCAATATGACCCCCCAAGGACTACTTCTATCATCAATATACAATCAATGACCCCCCATAAGAGGGAAAAAGAGAGACTATGTAGCTCCCCAAAATGTGCAATCTCATGTAGAAATGGTGAATGCTTAAAGACAAAAGATAATCCAATGTCTACAAAAAGCATTCCTTCCTTTGGGAAGAAATAAAACCAAGTATAGATGCAGGAAAGCTTCCCATTCCAGTTAGGAATTAGTATGAAGAAAAATGAAGATGTATTAAGTCTCCAGAAATTGCCCATGTGTTGATGCAAGATCATCTAGGTCCATAGATAATATTGCATCAACCAAAAATATTTCCTTCAATTCAGTTGCTTTGGTTTTTTGTAGTGTTAGTTCTAGTTAATTTCTTAGAAATATTTTTACAATTAATTTGAATAATATAATGATGCCTAATTATCAAAAAATCCAAATGGGTACTCACGTTTTAATTTTGGTGAAATTTTGATAAAAATTGAGCAAGATATAGCTTTGCGGGTTTTTGACCTGCTATTGGATTTTTGCGGGGAATTACTAGTGAGATGGACCTTTGCAAGACTTTAGACTACTTCTAGTTGCAAGCTTTTGGGCCACAATAAAACTTTTGTAGAGGTTTCTAAGTGAATTAAACTTTATTTTAACCAAATACTCTGTCAATTTTATTAGTTTTTTTCTATTGTGAAAACTATGACGTCATCTTCCTTTTGCAAGAATCTCATGTGCATTTGGAAGTTTGCGGGTATCCCATTGCCATTAAAACTTGTGGTTAAAATCTAGTGAATTGAACCTTAACATTTTATTGAACTAATTCTGATGAACAGTTTCATCAATGATGTCAACATGTACAAATTGCAAAGAATTACCAACCAATTAGACTAGAAGCGGGATTTCATGTTTGAATTGTAGATTTTTTACTTGCTACTGGACTATGTGGAATTTTGGCTCATTACTGCACTTTGCGGGTTCCCGACCTATTACTACACTTCAACATGTTTGTAACAAATTGAAGGTTGTAATGACCAAGATCAAATCTAATTCAAATTTTTGGCCACCAATGGATAAAATACGGAACATTGCACTCATTTGGGAATCTTTGGTGAATTGCAAAGAGGATGATTATGATAGAAAATAATATAATTGGACTCTTATGTTAGGAATTTGTTTCTAGAAAATATAATTAGTGAACTGATTTATTCTCTAAACAATTTTCTATTGTTGAATAATGTATTTGGTTGCATGGTTAGGAAATTCAATAGAATCCCTTGACCTTGACTACATCAAGTGGTATTAGAGCAAGGTTTTGAGAGAGAGTAATTATGTTCATATTGAGAGAAGAAACCTTAGATAAATTTGTTATGGGTGAGTAAAGGAATTAGAAGACATGCAATTGTAGAAGGTTGGTCGAGACATGGCACACAAAGGACAAGGCCAAAGAGGAGCAACACCACAGGTTGGTGATATGGCCTCTTTTGAAATGCTAAGAGGAATTACAACAAGGTTGGAAGCAACAGAGGCAATACAAAGAAGAGGAATACACATTGAAGATGCCAGTGAAGACAAAAAATGAAAAATGGAAGAGGGAGAAGAAGCAAATGAATCAAATGAAGGAGAAATAGACCAAGGAGAAGAAATATTTCTAAGGGAAATTTCTCTAGAATGAGCAACAAACAAAGAATAAACCCTCCCATCTATAATGGTAGTCCAAACCCCAAAGAAATTATAGACTTGATATTCAAAATGGAAAATATTTTGATTTTGAAGGAACTAAAGATGAAAAGAAAGTTAAATATGCTCGCACAAATTTGAAAGGCCATGCATCCCTATGATGGGAACATTATTAGAAAAAGAGACTGGGCCATATTTTACCATGTGTAAGGGGTTTTGAATAGACCCCATGGCGGAATCTTAACTGTATGTACATATCTTCCACAGGGTCAAGACATTCGGCCGACCCATGGTAAAGTATTTACAGGCCACTCATTTGACCCTTATTGAAGTTTTATCATATCTTTCTATTGATGTAGAGCATTGTATGTTTTGCTCGATGCCTTTGGCATTCAGCTTACTATGTTACCACAACTTACTATGGCGCCATGATTCATGGCCGAGCGATACTTAATCGTCGATGATTATCACAAGAAGAATGACATGTATCATTCTATCATTTTCTTTTGTTTATCATTTTCCCATGTGATGGATATCCGTGGTAAGACCACGCACGACCTAACCAAGGCCTTACTATCATTTTATTAGCACTCATCGTTCTTTATGAATGTTAATCCAGGAAGAACGAGTATCGTTCTAAGGTAATTTTAGACGAACGATTCAATCGTTCGATGATATTTTTTGACATTTTTTATGGCCGTGGGATGTGAAATTCCCAGATGGGTTTGACATGCAATGACTATGTATATATATATGTATGTATATATATATGTATGTATATATATACATATGTATATATACATATGTATATATACAAATGTATATATATATATATATATATATGCACATTTTCCTTGTGTTTCTTTGTCGATATTTATTTACCAGTATTTAATTTGGGTCGATGAACAACCATTGTGCTTACTGTTTTAGGAGAATTTCATTAGGAATTTTAATACAAATGCAGCTCCCACCACAGCCTTTAGGTTATCTATTGACATGTAGATTCTGTCAAGGAATTGATAGCATGTTACCATTTGCAAGGTAACATGCGTATCAATCGTTCTATTTGTGACATGGAAAAAATTGTTGAAAATCTTAATTGATATGTTGTTGATTTATTGATGACCTCTATAAGTTGATACAATGGAAAATCTCTAGTTTGAAACAAACAAATATGTGTATTTTTTAAAACAAACATTTCTAGAAAATTGAACTTGAATCTTATTAAATGAATTCTTCTTTCCAAAGGAAGGGATGTATCTCTAGTTATGAATACTAGGAGGATTATAAATAATCCATGTTGGATATATGTTTGTGGATAAATGATTTTGATTTAAATGAACAAGTTGATGTTGCTTTGTCTGAATATGGCTTCTTGTATGAAGGATATTTTGTCTTTTCTATTCAAAATGTATACGCATCTTCCAACTATGTTCTATTTAGGCATATATGTGCATGTGCATAAACACTTTTTTATGCGCATGCACATACATGCGATATACCTTTTGATTCACATTGTTTAATTTTGATTAAGATTGCTAGAAATGATTTGCAAAGAAAGGAACTGTATTGATAGAACAGTATGTGTTTGTAAAAATGAAATTGATAGACTATGATGAATGAATGGTTGTACTTGTAAGAAAATGACTAATTTGTGATCAACTACTGAATGGAATGATACATGAATTCAATGTAGACTGTAGCACACTAGAGTATATTGCTAATTGATGGTCTAAAAGGGAGGGATACCCCTTGATATAATAAGTTTTTCTTCCGGGAATGGGTGTTAGAGAGTGTAGATTTTATTTTCCAAATCTAACTAGAGTTGCATTTTATGTAGCACGAGCTTGGCCAAGCTTTGCAGTAACTTTTATATATATTTGATACAGAATAGACTGTTATTTATCCTCTCTCTAATGTAATGTTTACCTAACATGGAACTTGCATATTCTCAAAGTAGATAGAATTACATGTAGTTAGGCATGCACAGATTCCACCTTGCAAACTGTATCTCTTTCTAAGTGTTTCGTGCAGGATCGGGCATTCTTCGACTGACTAAAGAATTATAGGGAAGCAATGCTTCGTGGTTGGGTGGAAAAAGCACCTCAATCACATTCTCATCCACCAGTGGAGGTGAGTTGTCATAAGGAATCATATCATAATTCTATATGTATTTGTATCATTGATGTATTCAAATGATTGATGTAATGAGAAAAAACCTTTGTAATTGAGAATTGACTTTGAAGCATTGAGAGCCAAGTCAAACTTGTATGTAACAATTGACATGTGGATATGAATAATTATTTGAAATTTCATATTTATGGGTGATTTATGAACATAAAAGTGCTTAATAGAATTATCTTTTGAATTTTTGTCATAAATAGCTCTTATTCCTAATGTCAATTTTGGTTAATTGGTAGAAATCTAGTTGAGCATGTTACACTATCCTACTCCATAATATTATCAAAAATTAAACCAGCCTTCTCTACCACCTTCAAACCATTTTTCATATGTCCACTTCATAGAAGAAGTCCCAACTTATTATGCTTCTATCCCTATTGTCTTTTAGGAGATTAGCAATGATAGTCCTCTTGTCATTTATTCTGATAGTGATTCACCAACCTCCTCTCTTGAGGATCGCCTATGTGAATCCTTTATGGATATTTTTACATTGATCTTCATAAGATCATTTATGCTTGTCTCCCTTGAAATTCAAGAAGACATGATTACAACTAATTCCTTAGATATTGTTGCAGGTGAGATGCCTGATTGATGTAGGAGCATCCTTGGGTTGTCGCAATCTTGCATCACCCAAAAACATTTTCATTCCAATTTGTTTTTGTTTCAGTTTTTGTTCAGTTCAAGTTGGTAGATTTGATGATTCTTCATGTTTTCTCGCTAGACCTTGTGGATCTATGTTTGCATCGTGGACACATTCATTTACCTTATTCCAATATTTGAGCACGATTGGTTCATTTTCTGGCAAGTTATCACTTCTAGATTATGTGGTAGTTTCTTGAACCGGCACCAGAATAATTTTCTTATCTAATGGTCAGTTTGATCACTTGTGGATTGTTTCTGTATCTTGCGGATCTTGATGGTGTGATTTGAATTGTTCTATGGGGTGTCCCTGACCTTGATTTAGGTCCACACTTCACCTTATGCATTCATCGAGGAGTAATTCAAATTTCAGGCCAACATATGCATGCCTACATTACATTTTCTTTAATCAAAGATTGTAATAATCTTTGGGCCAACGCAGATGTTTATGGATTTGTGAATGTATAAAAAGAATTGTAATTGATCATTATAAGGTAGTAGAGTTAGAGATTAGAGAAAGAAGGATCTGTTATGTAGGAATTTCGCTTGCATTGAGGAGCATGTAGGAAGATGGTATTTTGAGCATGTTGTAATCAAGCCTACGAGCCGAATCTATGAGCCTAGATGTTGTCAGCTAGTTGTAATTGAATTTTCTGATAATGAATGTTTGAATTGGTATTTGCTTGCATTTTTTGTGTTGCTTCATTGTATGACTCTTGTTGCATGGTCCAGACTATTCTCTTTGAGGACCCTTTGACCGTGGTTGCATCAAGATGGTATCAGAGTGTGTTGCAAACCTATGAATCTTGAGATGAGAGTGGGTTGTGAACCTTGAGTGGGTTGTGGTCCTTGTGGTATTCCTTGGGTGAACAAATCGATGATTTGAGGTAGGTTCAATAGATCGCCGAGAAAGAGGCAATTTAAACCTTGTAGTCAGATCATCAAGTTGAGGCAGTTGCACCAAGCAGAGGGAGAGATGTCGCCGAGAAGGATGAACCCTAGAAGAATGGAGCAAATGATGGAAGACTTTAGAAATGAGATGAGGAATGAGATCCAGAACCTCTTGGGGGTTTGAGGAGAAACCCTGAACTGAAGGATGAATATGAAGAAGCTGCATAAGAACTTGAGACTAAAGAGGTTGAAGGACCAATAGATGAGAGAGAAGAGAGATTTTTAAGAGCAGTGGCACAAGTAAGTAAAATTCATAGGGTGGAGGTTTCTAACTTCTCTGGTACATTGAATCTAGAAGACTTGATAGACTGGATAGGAGAGTTGGAAGACTATTTTGAGCTTGAGGATATTAGAGACCCATTAAGGGTTAGGTTGGCACAAACTAAGTTGAAAGGACATGTTGCTTTATGGTGGAAAGAGTTTCAGAAGGATAGAGTGGAGAATGGTGAAACAAGGATCACTCAATGGAGATAGATGGTTGCAAGGTTGAAGGCTAAGTTTATTCTGGAAGACTATGAGTTGGAGTTGTTCAAGAAGTTGCAGAACCTGAAGCAGAAGGACATGAGTGTGAAAGAGTATAGTAAAGAATTTTACAAAATGGCAATCAGATCTAGGCACCGAGAGATGACTAGGGAGAAGGTGGAAAGGTATATAAATGGCCTTAGATTTAACATTCAGGATTAGATGAGTATGTTGAGGATTTCCACAGTTGAAGATGCCTACCAATATGCTCTTAAGGAAAAAGATAAAGTGAAGAAAAGACAGCAGAATAAACCTAGGGGGAGAGAAAAGTAGATAAGCAGCAGCAGGGAGAAGCAGACAAGTGAAGAAGATTCAAGATCTAAGTGGAATAAAGAATCGGATCATAGGGTGCAAAGGAGGGGAAATGGTAGCAAGGAGTTCTTGGGTAAATGTTTCAAGTGTGGAGAATTTGGACATTGATCTTTTGAGTGTCCTAAGGGATCAAGTAAAGGAACTTGTAAGAAGAATTGTATGGCACATGAAGAGCAAGTAACTGAAGTAGTAGATGGAATAGAACTAGAGTAGGGATAATCTCTTATTCTTAGGAGAGTCTTGATGAGGCAAAGCAGGGAAGAGGTTGACACTTCACAAAGGAAGAATCTTTTTTGGACTATGTGCAAATCAGGAGGTAAGTGTTGTAAGGTTATTGCGGATACTGGAAGTACTAATAACTTGGTATCTTAGGTGATGGTGGAGAAGCTTGGTTTGAAGAGGATTCCACATCCTTATCCTTATAGGATAAGTTGGTTACAAGATGATCATGTAAAGGAAGTTAAAGAACAATGCTAGGTGAACTTTAATATTGGCCCCTTCAGAGATGAAGCTTTGTGTGATGTTCTATCTATGAGTGCTTGTCATGTTTTTTTGGGTAGACCTTGGAAGTTTGATAGAGGAGCTATATATGATTGCAAAAGGAATCTGATTACTGTAGAGAAGGGTGGACAGAAGTTTACTTTGGCTTCCTTGAAGAATAAGCAGGGGGGAGTGAGGAACTTGAGCCTTGTGAAGAGTTGCATTGTTGAGAAGTGGGATGCAGAGGTTGTACTGGAGGATGGCATGGGTTTGAAGAAGAACCCTGTGGGTAAATCTACAAGTGAGATGGAACCAAAAGAATGTAAATGTAGAATTGTGCAGTAGAAGACTTGGGTTGCAAATAGAATGGTAGATAAGATGAAGTCTTGTAGAAGAGGTAGATCAGATGGGTGGAAGAAGGTGAGTGGTGGTAAATTTTCCTTACTACCTTGTGTAGGTATGAGGCAAGAAGAGGAAGTTAAAGAGAAGAATAAATTGCAGGATCTGACAAAGGAAAGAAGAGAGGTTAGGAGGAAGAAAAGTATAGACAGAGAAGACATTTGGATCAAGAATGAGCATGGGATCTACATCCCAAACCTAGTTCGATGTTCATGAGTTCCTCTCATGGAACATATTTTCTCACCAAGGGTGTCTGATGCAGGAGCATCCTTGGGTCATGTCAATCTTGCATCACCCAAAAATATTTTCATTCCAGTTTGTCTTTGTTTCAATTTCTATTCAATTCAAGTTGGTAGATTCGATGATTCTTCATGTTTTCTCGTCAGACCTTGTGGATCTATGTTTGCATCGTGGATATTTTTATTTACCTTATTCCAATATTTGGGCGTGATTGGCTCATTTTATGGAAAGTTATTACTTCCAGATTATGTGGCAGTTTCTTGAACTGGCACCAGAATAATTTTCTTATCTAATGGCCAGTTTGATCACATGTGGATCATTTCCGTATCTTGCAGATCTTGATGGTGTGATTCAAATTGTTCTATTGGGTGTCCCCAACCTTGATTTAGGTCCACACTTCACCTTATGCATTCACCAAGGAGTAATTCAAATTTGAGGCCAACATATGCATGCCTACATTACATTTTCTTTAATCAGATATTGTAATAATCTTTGGGCTGATGCGGATGTTTCTAGATTTGCGAATGTATAAAAAGTATTGTAATTGATCATTAGAAGGTATTAGAGTTAGAGATTAGAGAAAGAAGGATTTGTTCTGTAGTAATTTCGCTCGCATTGAGTAGCATGTAGGAAGATGGTATTTTGAGCATGTTGTAATCAAAATTGCGAGCCAAATTTGTGAGCCTGGATGTTGTCGGCTAGTTATAATTGAATTTTCTGATAATAAGAATGTTTGAATTGGTATTTTCTTCCATTTTATGTGTTGCTTTTGTTGTATGACTCTTGCTGCATGGTCTGGACTGTTATCTTTGAGGACCCTCTGACCGTGGCTACATCATTGATATTCCTTGATGATACTTACTCTACAAGCTCAACCTCCCTCCCCTTATGATCAATATTGGGAGACCAATTATCTACTTGAGAAATATCCTTAGAGTAGTACCTTTGTATCTTTATATTTTGGATTTTTTTTTTTTCTTTGTCTCCCCCATACATGCTTGTTTATGTTTGTTAATCTCTCTTAGAAGATGCATGATACCCTTGTAGGTACATGAATATAGAGCAGATGAAATATTGTGAAGTTCCTTTGTTTGTATCTAGATTATTATGCTTGTATTTTTTCTTTTTGGATTTTGGAGATGATGCAAATTTTTGAGGCATTTAGGCCCCTTCCATATTGACCCAAAAAAAAAATTATTTATTTTATGTGCCTTTCTTCCTTTATACTCATAGATCCACTAGACTTGTTATTATTTTCTAACTTCTTCCTCTAATGACACATATGATTATTATACATTTATATCAACCCCAATTTTTTGAATCCCTTAATGTGTGTGTGTGTGTTCAAGTGATGTACGGTTCATGTGATAGATCCCTATACTATGTGATGTCATTCCATGATCATGATGTCATGTGTTTCATGCTTACAATATATCATTTTTGGTCTTTCATATGTTAAACATCTTTTTTCTTTTTCCTCTCTTTCCTTAAAATAATCTATATTTTTGGCATCATACAATTATTTTAAGGGGCGATATCATTGCACACACCCTACTTTTCGAATTTCAAGAGCATAGATCATCTTTACACTCTTTACATTTTGGTAGCATATGAGCCACCTAGCATAATACAACTTGCTATTTCATGGTCCCTTATACTTCCTACCTCTATTCATGGTTATCCTACAACTCAACCTATAGTAACCATGGTCAATCAAAAGTGTTGTATGCACTTTAGCATAACATAGCTTGCTAGCCACACTCCTCTCAAATCATCTTTTTCATGATCTTTTTTTCTTTTTTTCTTGAGTTTTTATTTGTGTATTTTTCATGTATGAATGTTTATCTTGTGTCTTCCTTGTGTGTAGCGTATTTTTTGGTAGGTTCATCTTTCAACTAACATTTCTATTTGGGAAAATTTTGTATAATGTTTGTGTTTTGTGTAGGATATTTTGGTTGTTTTGCAAGTATTCCTCCTAGGGACATATTCACCTAGTCTTAAGATTTTGCATCTTATGTAGTATCCCTAGGTAAAATTTGTAATTCCTGCATTTATTTTAGCATGAATATTTAGTGCAATTCATATTCCCACTAAAGTGGGGGAAAATGTAGTGTCAAAAATTGCATACCCTTGCAAGTTCACACTACACCATGTTCTCACTTTATCCCTCTAATACAGAACATGCCAATTATAAAATGTTAGCACTTGAATTATACATTTCTATCATTTTTATGATAATGTAAGCTTTCTAAATCCAATTTTTCCAAGATGGGAACACAATGTGTGGACACTCATGTAATGTGCTAGCATGTTAGAGTGTTACCTTCCCACTAAAATTTTTGGATTTAACACTCCTACATGCAATCAAATCAATAAAAAACATTCTAACTTGCCTCTTTTAAAAAAAGGAAGTTGATTTTTCACTCTCTAACTCTTAAGCTCTTTAATTTTGAAGAAAATTCTACCATTTTGCAACCAACAAGATATACTAGTGTTGTGCATGTGATATTCTTGAGCATTTTTTACTATCATCTTTCTGAGATTGTGAAGAATGATAATATTGAGGTAACAACATTCTTATTGGGAGTCTGCATGAACTTCCAGACCTGATTTTTTTCCTATATTAGTGTTCCCTTTCTCCTCATTTTCATCATTTCCTATTTTGATTTCAATGATTTCAAGTGTTGTCATAGTGTTCTTGTTATTTTCTATATCATAGTTGATCATAGTTTTATTTTAAAGAATTTAGACTTTTATCTTTTAAACACTGTCAAAATATTAGCTATCGTGGAGGTCAAAAGACCAAAATAAGGGTTTTACTAAAGCAAACCCCTTAAATTTCCACCAAAAACACTTTTATTTTCTTCTTATGTGTGCAAGTATTTCTCAGGGAAAGAACCTTTATTCAATGATACATTTTATAACTCTTATTTTTAGTATTTCATTCATTTATTTTAAGTATTTAGATAACTAGTTTCATTGTTATTTTCATCATTTTGAATATTGGTTGTACCTTGTAAAATAAACATTTTCATTATGTGGGTCTAGGAAGTATAATTGTATCTACTATCACTTTGAATTAAGAATTTAGATTGGACGACTATGTGATGCAAGGATGTATGCATGACGTGTTGGTTTCTAAGGAAAAGGCTTCCAAAAATATACCATAGATTCCTCACGATTAGTTTTTTCCATTTATGTTGGAATAATTTTCTAATCTCTCTTTTGTAAAGAGATATTTTCGCTAGTCTATTGTAATTAAACATTTTATATTGTAATTTGTAATTTTTTTTATAAATTCTATATAAAAAGGATAATTGAAATGTTCTTAGTAGTATTAAAGTTGCCAATTCATCCTAATGTAATGTGTGGGTTTTCTCTTAAGAGAAATTAGCCTTCCTTTGTAAGAGTTAAATTCCATACACTACATAAAGAATGAAGGGAAGTGGGTTGATTAGGAAGGGGAACAATAGGAGGGGTAGAAGAAGAAAGATGAGAGGAAGAGAAGGTGGAGGAATATGTTTGGAAATAGGATGGATGAGCCTCATTTCAAATTTGATTGATGCCCTTAAGAATTTTTGTACTAGAAAAAGTAGAGACCAATAAAGTGTTTGGATTTAACAAGATATGAGGGGTTGGTACTATTATCCATTTAAAATGCTTCATTGGAATTATTTGAAGTTTAGAATTGATTTTTTTGTCACTTGTGGATTTCTATTTTCTCATAATGAGTTTCCTAATCAAAGTGTTCTTCACTAATAGTAAAAACAAAACTGAGAGCTTCTTCAATGGGCAGTGTGAAGAGAGACATGGAAAAGGATGCGTTGAGACCAATTTTGTGACATGGGAGAAAAGAGGAGTGATAACATGACATAAACACAAGTGTGAGACTGGAAGAAATGGACAACAACGTTGTTGGGAGGGAAAGTATGTAAACTTAAAGCAAAAGATGAAACTTGTGTGAAAATATTGAAAGAAAAATTGTTAAAGATGGAAGAGTAATAGAAAATATAATGCAAGAGATATGTGGTAAACAAGATTAAGAGTATTAGGTATGTGCAGGATCATGATGGGCCAAAAAGTGGCAATGGGGAAAAAATTACATTTTTCATCAACCCAAAAATGCGGAAATGTCGAGTTGACTTTTTTGTGGCTTGGATGTCAGTACACACCTCCAAAGCAATAACCAAACCAAGATCTCCATATCGGATATCCAATCCAAATCGGGTATCTGATTTGAAGCAAACATATATATATATCAAGCCTGTTAAAATCATTTGACATTCACAAACAAGTCGTGGCGCACAGTGAGGAGGTTCTCCACATATCAGATATCCGATTTATCCGATATCCACTTTGAAAAGGTTAGATTTTAGATTTTTCTTTGCTTTGATCGAATTTTGATACAATTTCAGTTAGTTTTTTATGGATTTTTTTTCAAAATAGGGTTTTTGATTTTTTTATGAAAAATTTGAGTTTAGAATGGATTTTGATTAAAAATGAATGATTAAAAAATGATTTTTTTATGGATTTTGATTTTAAAATAGTGTTGTTTATGTATTTGTATTAAAAATTAGATAATTTTATAGATTTTTGTTAAAAAGTAGGGTTTGTTTTGGTTTTTTTTTAAACTAGGGTATTTTTACAATATTTTCATTTATACTATCTATTTCAATTAGATTAATTAGTTTTTAACTTTAATCAGGCATTATGGCTGTTGAAAATGAAAATGCACAAATTCCAAATGATCCACTAGCTGAGAATGAAAATGCACAAATAACAAACACTCCACCACCTTCGTAGCCATCAATTGAAGAATTAATTGGTGAAAAATTGCAGCAATTAAAGGGCATTTTTGAAGTTTATAAGAGAATCCCTCAATTATTCGAGATGTCAAACACATTGAAGGACATAATTAAAAATATAGAAACCCTCTCCACCCAACATAATGCCTTTCATTCATGGCGAGAAGACATGAGGGAATATTATGCATGTGGATTGTCTTATGATGATGTGAAAGATCTCAGAATAACCAAAGCCCAAATAGCCTCTTTATTTGTTGACCCCCGCACTGGTTTTCCAGTTAATGTTAATAAACCAAAACTTTCTATAAAATGGTGCACACATAGGGACATTGTAGATAAATTTTGGGATCGTTGGTGTATGGTTTTTGATAAACCATCGAACAACAATTGTGATATACCATTTCACTTTATTAAAAAATTATATGTTGAGTTTGTGTTAGGGTATCATGTCAATTACTTTGACATTAAACCCTTCCAGGATGTTGGTGGAGGTATGCCATAGGATAGACTAGGGGCAATTAGAGTAGTCTTGAGCCCATATGTTCCCCCTCCTCCCCTTCCTCCGCCACCTCCAGTATATCATCCAGATATTATGCAGGATGCGGTCACACAAACTATCCAGGCTATTCACTCTTTGAGTGACCTTTTGGTTTTGCATGCTTCTACAGTAGCTCAACCACATTCTCATGATGTCGGCAATGGTTCGAGTGTTGCTGCATCATCCTCGTTAGGTCCACATATTTGTGTGTCACATACTTTCTCCATGTGTCACAAAATATGCTTGGGTCCTCTTGTACATCCCGTCGAGCATCCCTTGGATGCTTCTGATTATGACCTCCATAATGTGGACATTATAGATCAGACTCAGGGGAGTGGAGCGCACCCTACAGAGTCCTCTCCTGCTAGAGAGGGGGAAATTGGAATAGTGACATAGGTAAGATTTAAGTTGTAAATTCATAACTTGCATTTGTTTTTAGATGAATATTAATAATAGATAGTATAATGTACTAATATGTATTTACATGGTCTATTTAACAGTTGATGTCTGAGGAGGAGGAGCTCGCACAGGTGATTGATAGCACCCTTAGGGCCATTTCATTTGGCCTGGACATGCACACAGTATATATTTTCACACTCACTCACTTACATTTTTGTATTATATACTTGCTTGTCATTTGAATTGTCATTAATGAAATTATATAATAACTTATATGTTTATCTTATTTTCCTCTTGTAGGAAATACCTAGTGCAAGCGAGGTGCAGCCTTGTCCAGATTATGGAAGTGCAATGTTAGATAAGGGGAAGGTAATTGAACTCAAATTTGATTGAATTAAGAATTTTAAGATCTTATATTGATTATACATACATCGACATAGATTGGTATTTTCATATGTACTTGTCATTTTTATGTACAGGCTTAGTTATGAGCTATACGTCGTTGTTGACAAGTGCGAGCAAGGTGCAGCCTTGTCCAGATTATGGAAGTGCAATGTTAGATAAGGGGAAGGTAATTGAACTCAAATTCAATTTAAGATCTTATATTGATTATACATACATCAATATAGATTGGTAGTTTCATATGTACTTATCATTTTTATGTACAGGAAGTTATGAGCTATACATCATTGTTGACAAGTGCCACAACGCCTGAAGAAGTACGTATTGGAACACTTGAAGGAGTAGGTGTTGAAACACCTCAAGGAGGAGGTGTCAAAACACCTAAAGGAGATAAAGAAAAAGATCATCCTAAAGAGGTATGTGTTTATTTTATTTTGTGTTTGGTATTTATATGTTCCTATTACCGACAATTGTATGCTAACTTGGATCAATTTTATGTTTTTGTTCACATATATAGATTGAAATTAAAAAAGTTGGTTTGGTCGGTTCTTTGAGAGGGGCATATTCTAGGACTCCTGACCCTTTGAAGAGACGAATATTTCAGGTAATCAAGATTACAATTTTAGAGTTCAATTATAATTCAATGTATATTGATTTTGATGTTAATTATTTGATTTTAAATCATATAGTATAACTAATCTCAATTGTGGTTTGAATTTTTCTTGTGCAGCTACCTTCAGAGCCAATGAGTGTTGCAAAGAGGCTCCATTTTGATTATCCACCAGTAGTTTAGGATGAGATAGACATTTTGGCATGTAAATTTTGAATAGACATTGAGATGGCATATGCCACATTTTATAAAACTTTCTTTGAGTTGGCGTTGATGCCATTTTTGTATATGGAGATACACTCAAGATTATTGGATAATTTGATATATAGAAGTTGACAATCAAAATTTAATTTATTCCTCAAGTGCATGATTAAACTCTTTGAAAATTTAATCAAGTGAGCAATGGTTAAATATCAATGTACAAGAGCATAAAAAAGAATGGTTGTACTATGTAGTTTATATTCATATCGTTGATTACATTGCATTGCGCATCTTTCAAACTCAAAGCATTATTTCACATTGCATAACTAACAACTAGATGTTGATAGATGAAAAAATTTCAATTACAATATAGTTTTTACAAAGTCAACCTAAGCAGTTATGCAATTACTTCACATTACATAACTAATAACTAGGAGTAACTGTCAATTGCACTTGCTTGTCATGGAATTTTATGAGACCACATTTCTTTGAGGAATTTTTTCAAAAAATTCACTACCTTGTCTATGCCACCACATTTTTCATACATGTGTACCAAAGCTTTTTATCAAACAGTTCACTGGCTTGTTGTTATGGCTAAAAACGAAAAAAAAATCAGATTTACAAAAAAATGCAAAAAATTGAAGAAAACAATTAGAAACTACTTTTTAAAAAAAATTTAATGGCATTTCCATAGCATAAAGACATTGAGAGCCAAATAAAATACAGAGTTCAATCCATGAATTATAGAAAATATATTTTCATTGGTTATATTCATATCATTGATTACATTGCACAAAACATACTACAACTGCATAAATATTAGATGGTGACAGTTGTCAAAATGTCTATTACAATATAGTTTGTGACTTTGTACAAAGTCAACCTATAGACTAAGTACAAAGTTCCCAAAAAATCAATTGTAGCAAATGACGTGCTAGAGGGCATAATCTCCCGATGATGAAGCTCCTTGTCTATGCTACCACATTTTTCATACATGTCTACCAAAGAATTTTATCAAACAGTTCACTACCTTTCTGCTATGGCTGAAAGCCTAAAACAGGTGCTTTGGAACAAGCTATGGATGCTTGGAAAAATTCTATCAAAGAATAATAGTAAGCAACAAGCTATGGTCTAATGATTTTTTTTTGCATGAAAATCAGCGTGATGTTATTTGTAGGTTTTAAACATGTTTTTTGGTGATTTTGTAGTTTTAAATGAGAAGAAATCATTGACCAAAAGTTCAACAATTTTTTCAAAAAATTAGGGAAAAAATCGTCTAGCCTGCAGATTTTTTTGCAGATTTATGCTTCTATGATATAAACACCAAAACCACCATAAACTTGAATGTCATTTAAGACATGCATGATAAATATTCATTGTTGAAACTTGAATTGTGGTTGCTTGATATACAAATTCTATTGATGCCAAGGTTCAATTTGTATGATTTTGAAAAAAGAAGCCAATTGAGTAGAGTTATCAACATTTTTTAGAAGTCATAAGAATTTATTTAGTACACTAGCCATTTTGATTTCTTCTTGCAATCTCAAACACTAAATCTATGAAGAAGTTAACTTTGTTGCCCACTAGTTTCCATTAAAAAGAAAGCAACAAGCTATGGTCTCGTGGCTTTTTTTCACACGAAAATCAGCGTTGGAGTTCAGTTGGAGGGTGAAAAACTACTTGTAATTACATAAATAAATATTGTTCTACAACTCGTATGACCTAACCGATTGTTCCATCATGTCTCGATGGTTACGTTTAGGTTAGGTATGGTCTCCTTTCGCACCCAAATCAGCCGAAGCAGTTCAAGCTACGTTCAATCAGTGAAATCCCTTAAGAGTCCAAAGTGCAAAAGGGCAACAATCTTTGATGGACTGTTTGTCAGAAACTGTGATGCCTACAAAATTTTTGTTTAAGGCTATGGGATTGTGTTGGGCCCCTCTACAATAACCTCTCTTGGTTTTTTCTATCTCGGAGGCATTTTCCTGTGGTGGAAAGTTTTCAGCTGAGGGAAAAGTTGTTAAATGCAAGCAGTGTAAAGTTGCAAAGTGGTGCAACTTTCATTCAACAACTCATACAACCAAACGGACTATTCCAACATGTCTGATGGGTACGTTTACGCTAGGGATGGTCCTCTTTTGCACCCAAATACGTTGAATCACTCCGAGCTACATTGGACCAACGATTTCCCTTAAGAGTCCAAAGTGCTAAAAGGCAGCAATCTTTGAAGGACTATTTCTCAAAAATCGACATTTACAAACTCTTTGTTTGAGGCTATGGGATCGTGTTTGGCCCATTACAATAACCTCTCTTGGTTTTTTCTATCTCGGAGGCATTTTCCTGTGGTGGCAAGTTTTTAGCTGAGGGAAAAGTTGTCAGATGCAAGCAGTGTAAAGTTGCAAAGTGGTGCAACTTTCATTCAGCAACTCATACGACCAAACAGGCTGTTCCAACACATCTAGATGGGTACGTTTACATTAGGGATGGTCCTCTTTTGCAACCAAATACGCTGAATCACTCTGAGCTACATTGGACTGGCAATTTCCCTTAAGAGTCCAAAGTGCTAAAAGGCAGCAATCTTTGAAGGGCTATTTCTTGGAAACCGTGATGTTTACAGACTCTTCGTTTGAGGCTATGGGATCGTGTTTGGCCCATCTACAATAACCTCTCTCGGTTTTTTCTATCTCAGAGGCATTTTCCCATGGTGGCAAGTTTTCAGTTGAGGGAAAAGTTGTCAGATGCAAGCAGTGTAAAGTTGCAAAGTGGTGCAACTTTCATTTAGCAACTCGTACGACCAAACGGACTGTTCCAACTCACCTGGATGGGAACATTTACCCTAGGGATGGTCCTCTTTTGCACCCAAATACGCTAAATCACTCAGAGCTACATTGGACCGATGATTTCCCTTAAGAGTCCAAAGTGCTAAAAGACAACAATCTTTGAAGGGCTATTTCTTGGAAACTGTAATGTTTACAAACTCTCTGTTTGAGGCTATGGGATTGTTTTTGGCCCATATACAATAACCTCTCTCAGTTTTTTCTATCTCAGAGGTGTTTTCCTATGGTGGCAAGTTTTTAGCTAAGGGAAAATTTGTCTGATGCAAGTAGTGTAAAGTTGCAAAGTGGTGCAACTTTCATTCAACAACTCGTACTACCAAACGGACTATTCCAACATGTCCGGATGGGTACATTTACGCTATGGATGGTCCTCTTTTTCACCCAAATACGCCAAATCACTCTGAACTACATTAGACCGAGTGAAATTAGGTGAAAATTTGATGCAGACACAAGGGCACAATCACAAACTCTTTTCAACCTACCTATTTGAGGCATCTAACAAGATTATTATGACCTCTTTGGACAGTCCAAAACTCCCTTAAAACTTGACAAGCAACTAAATACACATTTTCCTCTTTAACCCCCTTAAACCCTTGTAATAGTGAGAAACTAGTTTTTGTCCAAATACTTCACAATTTTCCAAAACACCAGACCAACACATGACTGATTCAAACACCCATATCCAAGTTACAACACATATATGAGAAACAACATAGACTCCTTTGGACCAACGTTGACTTCCTATACATTCACCCTTGAAAAGGCTACTCAATTAGCCCAAAAATGCAAAGCAACATACCTTCAAACACCACACAGACCCCTGAAACCTTGGGGCAGCAAATAAATTTCCAAGAAAACAAAGATTTTGCAATTGGATTCCATTTATATGGACCTGTAACCATCAAATCAAAAAACCCTTGTTTTAAGTGTAATTCTTGAGGGTTTATTGGATGTAGCACTTCCACAACCTTTCAAACTCTACCACCACCTTAGACACCTTTATTTAGGCCCCAATATTCTTAGAAAACAAAGAAAATTCTGGTATCTCAGAGATTTTTGCAAACCCTAGGGTAAAAACTCCATTTTCAAGTGAAAAAAACCACCATTTTTAGACCTTTAACTCTTCATTTTATTTCAAAACCCAGTTATCCACACCTTCCACTCTTTAAATTTCATTTACTAAGCCCTACCAACTCATCCCACCAAGTCACATTGGTACACAGTAGGTGGGATGAGATTCAAGCCATTAAAATTGCAAAAATCTTATTCCCCTGTTTAGGAATCCGTCTAAAGAAAGTCTAAGTTTTGAGGCACAAAATGAATAAAGAAACCCTCTATTAAGAAGTTAGAATAAATTCAAGACATGTAATAACATTTCTACATAAAATTTTGATACAAAAATGCTTGAATGGCTTGTACACAGGAAGAAAACACAAGAAAAACAATAAAATATCAACTGAGCAATTGAAACTTTATTGATTCAAAGAAAAAAAATCCTTCAACCAAACCTGTCTCGAGCCCTTGAAGGCCTTAAGTACATTTCTATTCCTTGGAATCCAACTCCCAATGCCTTTAACCACCAATCTTAACTGACTTTTGAAACCTTAATGACTGTTGAAGGTCTAAATATAAACATTTTTCACATTAATATTACTCATAATGAAATGTTGCACTTTTCCACTTCTAACTTTACTAAGACCTCACTTAATGGCTTGAAATAGCTTCATTACATGTTAAAAACACTATTCTTGCTTGTCCCTAAACAAATTTACTAATTTTTCCTTTAAAGGCTACAAAGCAATAACTAGGACAAGTTGGGATCTCCATGTTTTTTTTACCCTAAAACCTAAAAAATCCTCCTAATACATGACCATTGATCCTATTAGATCTCATTAAAGACAAAAACTCAAAATATTAACACTTTACTCATTGAAATGATCCACAATGATATTGTGTTGTAGGTGCTATTGCACCAAAAATGGTGGTTACAACTTGCTAATGTCAATGAAACGTGGGGGCAGCAAGATTTAAGGTTGGATCAAGCTTGTGTAGGTCCTAATAGATGTTTTTGATGAATTTATAGGGTGTGGAAAGGTTGGAAACATTGATTTCCTTAAAAACCTCATGAAAGTTGCTAAAAATGAAGTTGCACCCAAGTTGGATTTGAGGAGCAAAAGTGGCAAGCCACTATAATTTATTATATATAAATAGGAGATATTACAAAACCTAGTTCAAACGAGCGTACCGATAGGAAAGAACCAAGAAGAAAACCTCCAATTGTAGCTCGATTAAGTATAAAAATTTATTATAGAATTGTCCCAATAACAATAACAAAGCATACACTTGTATGACTAATTCAACCTATGAGTTTCCAAAATATAGACCCCTTTACATTTTAAACATACCCTTTATACAATGCTAGACATTTGACCCATATTTCAAAAAACATCACTAGGTATAGATTATGCTCATACACAATTATGACCTTTTTACATTGTTTCCAATTTGAGAATTCAAATTTTACAAAATTTTCCTATTCGAGGCATTCAGGGCACAGTCTTCCACAATAGTAGTATGTTCACGTTATGGACTAACAAGAACCTGTACAAACCATCAAGGTAGCTTAGAATAACCAATCTATATTATTCTAAATGACACAAAATATGATGAGATGATAATGCAAACTATAAAATATGCTTAGAATAACCAATCTATATTGTTGTAATCTATCGCATACCTCTCTGAAAGGATCAAAGTTGGCTATTGTTACAGTAGGTCCATGATCAATCGTGCCAGGAATATCGCAAAAGTGGGAAAATGAGAAATCTATATTGTCACAATAGAAAAGATGCTTAGACTAACAAATCTATATTAATCTAAACAACTTGAATGATGATGAATTGGTGATGCAAACTATAAAAGATGCTTAGAATAACCAATCTATATTATTCTAAATGACACAAAATATGATGAGATGGTAATGAAAACTATAGAAGACGCTTAAGATAACCAATCTATATTGTTGTAATATGTCGCATACCTCTCCGAAAGGATCAAAGCTGGCTATTGTTGCAGCAGGTCCATGATCAATCGTGCCAGGAATATCACAAAAGTGAGAAAATGAGAAATCTATATTATCACAATATAAAAGATGCTTAGACTAGAACAAATCTATATTAATCTAAACAACCTGAATGATGATGATGAGTTGGTGATACAAACTATAAAAGATGCTTAGATAACCAATATATATTGTTCTAATCCATCGCATACCTCTTCGAAAGGATCAAAGCTGGCTATTATTGCAACAGGTCCATGATCAATCTTGCCAAAAATATTGCAAAAGTGCATACAAAATATCACTATTAAAGACACTTGTATTGCAATAGTATATAAAATATCAGTATTAAATAAAGAACACTAATGAACTTAATCATAATGAACATAAGCATTGTACCTTCCATTCTTGAAAATGCTATTCAAGTGTGCCTGAAGGGTCATCTATTTGCTTAAGAGTATCCAATATTGCTTCATGATCAACATTACTAAGTGTCCATAGTTTTTTTTTCTTTGGTCTGGCATGATGCTTCAACAACTTAACATTCGTTGCTATAACAAGGTGTGAATACATGAGAATGGTTTTGTGTTTCTCACAGTCTTCAAATGCAGGTATGCCATTCTTTCTAATCATGTATATTCGCAAGAAAGTTCCTCCAACCACAACTGAACCTGTAGGATACACAAAACCATCATCATCTTCCATCGGTTGTGTTAGCTTATGCTTTACCCGCACACATCGAGCCAACCAATAGTCTGATCTCTCTTCATTCCCCTGCGGTGCAATACCACAAAAATATGTCCTGGCTGTAGTAGATTTGAAAGCACGTCGTAATCAACTGAACTTTTCATTGTGTCATTTGTCATGGATATTGTTTGAGATAAAGGAGTTAGATACTTTGGTACCCGTGTATCCACCCACTCACTTGACTCGCATTGATCCCACTCACGCTGAATACAACTCTGACAAAAACAAGCCAACTCTCATGTCCAAATGGTCCATGTGCCTACATCTGAGCTTTGAAATGAATGCATCTTTAAAGAATCTTTGATTGTCTAACAATCCAATCTTCCTCCCACTGTACCCTCCTCAACGAACCAAAATAATCTACGCACTATTGAATCAAGTGTCCCTCCCTGTGACAATGTTGAACTACACCAATCAACAATAGAACATGCATCGCTGAATTTTGCTCCTGAAATCTTTAATTTCTCCTTAACTAGAGCTCTTTTTATGCATGCACCTGCTCCATCATGCTCCCCTTTCCCATGTGCAGCTTCAAAAAAACTCCAAATATGAGGTAGACCCCTCTCTACATGCATTATACTCAACCAATAAAACATATGAGCATTCTTGAATTGACCTATGCAATTATCTAGCCAAATTAGATGTCGGCCCAGTGCTATATCATACTCCTGCAAGAACTCAAAAAAAATCTTGAAACAATGTTGGACATAGTCGGACGAGTGAGATCTATCATCACTCATATAAAAATGATACTCTTTGATTATATTTCGATCCTCCTTTGTACTATCAGGTGCATGTCTAAACGTTATGTGGACAAAAATAGCAGTCTGAATGGAATTGTAATATTGAGATTGTACCTCGTTTTGTGGTTGCAATGTGTAGTTTTTTGCAAAATCAACCACTGATATAACAGTGCCAATCAGAAAAGATTCCTTACACATCCTAAATTGTTGATCCAACCATTGAGACCTATGACTATGCCTTGCATACTTGTAAAAAATATTGTCCTTAAAATTTGAAATAAAATCAGCAACACTGCATTCTTTTGTAACCAACTCAAATCTAGAACCTTCACCTCCACTTTGCAAAGTATATTTGACTATCTCATATCTCTTTTTCTCAACAAGATTCTTTCCAAATTCATGTTCAGAACTCTCATGAAAACATTGAACAAAATTTGACAAGCCACCACATTATGAGCACTTTGCATTTAAACAATTATTTCTATAGAAAAATCAACCATCATCTCTAGAACATAAAAATAGATCTAGCAAGTCCCTTGATGATTTCGGAAGATGCATTGCACCACACTCCTGCAACATTCCATTAGTATGCAAAGTAGAACGTATATAGCGTAATAGCTCATGGTACATTGGAAACTCCACATGGTATTTGCAACAACAAGTATTACGAATATTAAGAGGCACACAATAAAATGGCTTCAAACCCTCAAAAGTCCTTTGCAAGATTTCCATATTTTGATGTGTTTCAATAAAAAAATTGAACATTGTTTGGCTTGATTCCAAGAAATGTTTAGGATGTGTTGTACGGTCTCGATTGCCAATTCTTAACTTTAAACCATCCTTTGCATTGGGTGATACTCTAGAGTTATCATGCCAAAATTGTTGAATTACCTACTTTACATTGTTGGTTAGTTTCTTATCAACACGTGGAAGCCTCCCGGCAAAAGCCCATGTATCATTTTGAAGAGGATCATCTATTATTTCTCTTCTTGCGAGTGCTCTATCCAAAGTTTTATGATTTATGTCAAAATCAATACAAGTTTGTCTCATAAAAGCAATCCTTTTTCAATTGATGGCTTACTAGGGCGATTGTAATGACTCTCCGAGCAGCTATCTTATCCTTTTCCTTGTTATTTTTTCCAATAGACTTGAGAGCATTAAAAAGATTTTTGACAATAATAGAATTTTTTTCGGTCTTCTTATTCACACGAATCTTCAATTTGGCTAGCAAAGGTCTCATCTTTTGCATCTTTAGCAATTGTACAAAAATTTGGCATTGCTCAGTCAATGTCTTATCACTAAAATATTGGTTGAAAATTCTTCTAGCCCACAACCAAATAGTTCATGTTGACCTCTTGCCTTCAAAATTATTTATAATGTTCTCATCAAATTCAAGTAACCATTTAGAGGTTCTTTAAGGTCTTGAATTTGGAATATATCTTTCTTCCACACAAGGTTCTTCATTTCTCATGTAATCTGGTGAAACATAATTTACACTTGCTTCAATATTATGTTCAAAATCTTCATTTCCAACATTTTCACCTTGAACATTTTCAATATCAATTTGAATAATTTCATTCCCAATTTCAATATCATGTTCAACATCTTCAAATCCAACATTTTCACCTTGAACATTTTCATTATCAATTTCAATATTTCATTCCGTTTCAATATCATGTTCAACATCTTCAAATCCAACATTTTCACCTTGAACATTTTCATTATCAATTTCAATATTTTCATTCCCAATTTGAATATCATGTTCAACATCTTCAATTCCAACATTTTCACCTTGAATATTTTCACCTTGAACATCTTGAATTTCCTCTTCACTTGAAATACCACAGGGGTTAGGTTCACCAATATTTAACATACCTTGTCTTCTCTTCCTATGACCTTCTTTATCTCTTTGTCTCTATGCTTCAATTTGTTCTTTTGTAAGCTTTCTCTTACGTTTTTGCTTCCGAAAACTGTTGCTCCCCATTATACCTCATAAAAGATCCTAAAAATTCATTGCTTATGACAAATTTGAGTAGAAGATGCTCCAAAAAGTTGATCTTTGTCTCTTCCTGTCTGAAACTGTGTGTGTGTTGCCTACAAATAGAATGTAGGGTCCGTTGGAATGAGAAAAATGGCCCACATGGGGATTTTCTATGGCCCACAAATCCAATATCCGTTATAATCTGATATCTGATTCATTTGAATAAAATTTAAAATGTTTTGTAACAGTATGATTTTAGTTCTACAAATTGGATATCCAATTTGTGTACACATAGACCTAAGGGTTAATGGTAGATGGTAGAGGGTTTAAGGGTTAATGGTTTAGGGTTTAGGGTATATGGTAGAGGGTTTATGGGTTAAGGGTTTAGGGTTAAGAGTTAAGGGTTTAGGATTAAGGGTTTATGGTAGAGGGTTATAAGGGTTTAAGGTTTCAGGGTTAAGGGTATAGGGGAGAGAGATAGATGGAGTGAGTGTGTG
>VDFB02130502.1:60475-122009 GCA_007258455.2 Sequoia sempervirens
TGGAGAGAGAGAGAGAGGGAAAGAGTATAATATTTAAATATTTTATATATTAGTAATATATATATTTAAATATTTATACATTAACTAAAATATTGAAATATTATACATAATAATATAATATATTATATATTAAATACATAATTCGGTAAGAGATTATCATAAATTGTATATTATATATTACATTATAAACTATATTATATATTATATATTAAATTATAAACTTTATTGCATTTTTTAAATCATATATTATAAATTGTATAACATTTTTGCAACTCTATATAGAACATATCGAATATCGGATTCAAATCAAATATCCGATATTTTTAACACAAAATTAATGCCTAGGGATTAGCCTCGGGCTTGCTTTGGATTTTGGTTTGGACCTACCAATCCTAAGAAGTCAACAAAAAAAATGTGTTTAACAACTTACCTTGCTTTTCCAGACTTCACGCATATGGCTAACACTTTTTTTTTACCCAAAATTGATGAAACGAAAAGGGTTTGTAAAGGAGCTTCTCAGCTTTCCATCTTTCATGAAGTTTTGACCAAGTTAAGGTGGTCAGACATACAAGTTTTTTATATTTTTTAAACGTTGTAATTA
This sequence comes from Sequoia sempervirens, assembly GCA_007258455.2. Taxonomy (NCBI): domain Eukaryota; kingdom Viridiplantae; phylum Streptophyta; class Pinopsida; order Cupressales; family Cupressaceae; genus Sequoia; species Sequoia sempervirens. The sequence goes on from VDFB02130502.1 coordinate 61,077, forward strand.
AAAAATCATAATTAATTATTTACTTGGAAAAATACAAAAAAATATGCATCACATCCAGACATGAGTCCTCTACTTATATCTAAAATCTTATAAAAAAATATTATGATTTTATTATGGTTAGGGTGTAAGACAGGCACCTACTTTTTTTCCCTCAAATTTAAGTACTACTGCATTGAAATTTCAATTTTCACCAACAGATTTTTTTAGAAAATAAACCAGTGGTTTAGAAACTACATTCAATTTGCCATAGATTCTATTCTTACATATTTTTGAAATAATATAGATAACTTATTCAAATTTTTACGTCAAGTTTCCTAACTCTAATTTTTCTGAATTTTCATTACCAATTAAGGGCCTATTTTTTCCATGATGATCCCGCACATACCCTATTGTAGGTGTCATTTAAATGAAAAAGTGTAAAGGAGAAGGTTTTTTTATTAATGGATTTGAAAGTTGTACAGTAGCTTATTTTTGTGTATGGTTCCTTGTTTTTGTGTTTTAGTATTCAAAATAAATAAGGGTATTAAAATTATATGTTTCCTCAAAATTTAATTAAAAAACAATGATGAATTGTGGGTGGTTGGGTGGGCACCCCTCTGGTTAGGTGGAGGGGACGTGGCATTCTTTCCATGGTGGAAGTGGCAGTATTGTTTATGGGCTTAGGTGGGCAATTTCAGAGCCATTGGAGGTTGACGCTATCATTTCGTATGTATGGATTGCATTAATGATGGTTGGATGTGGGTGAGCTCCGAGGACAACTTGCTTGCACTTGTCTTAAATATTTTTGTCCTTGGCTAGCCTCGACACGTTTGGAGGAGTCCCATTGGGAAGGGTGGCAGTTGTTCCATACTTGGTTTTCCCCAAGACGCGTTGGCTTTTAGGCTAAGGAATGTGGTTTTCTCTTCATTATTGTCAACGGTTGTTGGTGTTTTTTCCTGTGCTGGTTGTGGGTGTTCGGTGCTTAGGTTTCGATGGCCAAGCATTCCCGGTTTGTGATCGAGGTCTCGGTGGATGGGGTGGCGAAGTTTGGGGTGGATACCCCGATTTCCTTACAGTCATTGGCACGGCAAGCTTCATTTCGAGAGATGACGGATCAATGCTTGAAACAAATTATGCTTAAAAATGACCCTCTAGTGGTGGTGGCGACAAAAATGGTCTTGGGTGTTGGGCATTTGGCGAATAAGGAGTTTGGTCGCAACAATTTGCACATTACGTCTCATTTTTTAGCTTCTCTCCTGGATATCCAAGTTGATAAAGTTGAGGCAAAGGTGTTGATGGAAAAAATGTTTCGGGAGGACCTGGTGGAAGGAATTAATGGTGTCTTGCTTGTGGTGGTAGCTAGAAGAGGCATCCCGTGTCCTTGCGATGTGGAGACTCTGTTGGAGATAGACGAAGCCATAAAATTGTATCTGTTCCTTCTTAACTTGAGTGGTCTTGCTCTCATGAAGCACAAGATGGTGGTGGCAGTTGCAATAAAGTTTGTAAAGTCATTCTTTGGGATGTTGGACGTTGTTGGTGAGGACTGGAAAAGCGAATTCAAGGATTTTGTTGAGCTTAATCATTTTTTGTAAGTGGTTGATGGTCAGTTTCTGGTATTGTAGGTTAGGGTTTCCTTCCTATTGTCTAGTAGCAGCTATGGTGTATGTGGTGGCATGGCGGATGTATATTTGTTAGTAGGTTGGTAGGTTTGGTCATTCTAGTGGCAACCAGTTTTGGTCTAGTATGGTTTTGGCATTATCTATCGAATGTTGGTTATTGGTTTTTTGTCTTGAGTACTAGATGATTTATGTTGTTTTAAACTCTTATTTTTAATTAATATATTAAAAGCTTGTGTATCAAAAAAAAAACAATAATGAATTATTTAACTGTTAAATACTAAAGTATGTATATTTGCCTAAAAAATAATTTAACATAATAAATAATAGATTTCACCATTTCAAATTTTATTTTAATTAAATAGACAAGAGTTGACAATGAACTAGAAATATATAAAAATAAATCAAATAGAGATAGAGAGCATGTCTCAATCTCATTGTTGGTATGTCTATTGAATAATAGGAGATGACTGCATTATTGGAATAAAGTCTAAATTATGTGTTATGTCAAGCATATGTTAGAAATAGAAACATGTGTCAGTATCCTCTTAATGCAACATTGTCTTGCCACAACCATGTCCTCTAAAACTACTAACATAAAACCATGCACCTTTCAACTAATTTTTCACCTATTGTAATACTTCTCAATGTTGAAAGAAGAAAATTTGGTGCATGTAGCACATTTAGGGGCTTGCTTCAATCAAACCCCTAGGCATGTTTCAACAAAATTAGTTGAATAGTTTTGGAGTGTGTTTCCCTCATTGTAACTATGATTATGGAGGTAGGTGTGTGCAGCATCAACGGTGATACCTTATGTGTCTAAAAAAGGTAAATGTGTGTTGGAGGTAGTGAGATATAGTAGATGCATTCCTATTTATTCCATCTACTTAAATAAATATTTTTAGGTCCAATTTGAGTTTACATACAAATTAGAGATAGGGTTGCATGAAAAAGGTAGGCATTGAGGAAGGAAAGACAAGTTTGAATCCATATGACACCACACATGATGTTGTATGGAATGTCAATGTCCTAGATGACGAAAAGGTGTTGACTAGAGATGAAATAAGGCTTTTGTTGTCTAAAGGTCATGTCCATATGAGATAATTATTTTGAGACACTTAGTGATCAAGAGGGTCAAATTGTTTGAAATTTTTATTATTGGATGTGGGCACTGAAATAAATTAGGAAAGTGTGAAGCATGCACTTTTTCTCTGCAGGACTATCTATTTTTTACTTTATCATATTTCCTTCATTGTGGAAAATAATTCTATGCATTTCATTTCAAAATGTGTGCATTGATAAGATGCATAGCTTCAAACATATAAGCACCCTCAAATAGATAATGGAGCTTGAGAGGTGATTCATGTGGTGCGGGAATAAAATTTCAATTTTTTAAAGAATGATGAAGCAAGGAGGTTTGGTTCAAGATGTCTAAAGGTACCACTGATATTTGAAGAGGAATAACTAAGAGGACAATCTATGATTTGAACCCAAACATTGACAAGGGTAGTGATGGATCTAATTATGGGTCTTCTTTGAAAGGGAGTTATATTGGGATAGAGTTATGTGTGACTTTTTCAAAGGTGACTCATGTAAAGGTAAAGGATTGATGTTGGTGTAATTAAATATTTAATTACACTTTATTAAGTTTACTTAGGTCCTAATTAGTTTTTACCTTTAGGGTTTTGCATATTGCTTTATAAAAGAAAGTAATCTCATGTAATTCATTATTCCCAAGAATATTATTTGTACATCTTTTGCAAATTACTCTTGCATTTTTGTTTTTTCTCCTTGTAGAAGGCTAATCTAGGTTTTGTAGGTGATCTTGGTTTTATGGAGTTTATTGGAAACTCTAACATGGTATCAGAGCACTAATCTACAAGCCCCTTCTTAGATTGGGAGAAATTCAATCCAAGAGTTTTTTTGGGGATCCTCAAGGGATCAACCTTGAGCAATTGTTTGGTGCATTTTGGATTAAAAACGGCCAATATATTTTTCTTCATGTATTTTTGAAAAAACATAAATTTTTGGTTTTGTTTAAAATCACGAAATACCATCTGGGTATCTACTAGATTTTGCAAATATTGAGCAAAACTTGCATAAATGGCTGTCAAAATTGTAGTTATTTTCCTTACAGGTGAAGATTTTTATTTTTATCAAATCACATGTTCTTTTTTAATTCAAAAACACTTTCTAGGTTTTGTTGGCAACACCAAAATATTATTTGGGTATCCATTAGTTTTTTCTTGCAACAAGTAATTTTTTCAGAAATCAAATCAGAAGGGTCGTGTCTGCATTGTCGGCTGACAAAATCTACGTCTTTTTGAAAATTCATAACTTGAGCATACGGTGTCCATTTTTTGAAAACTTTATATCATCGAAAAGATGATTTCATCCTCTATGAAGATTTGAGGTCAATTTTTTTTCATGGAGGCATATGTGAACATTAATCCTGGCATGCAATCTTTCCTTTTTGTGTGCTTTATGTTTTCATTTTCTCTCTAATTTCTACATGTTTTGGATGTTCTCCTTTTATAATCTTGGGGTATCAAGTAATAAATGAACTTCAATAAAGTTCCATCAGGGGGCTTCTTGCATAATAATTTAATTAGAGTGTAGTCACATGGCATGCACTTTGATCCCATATTCATATTGATGACAACTCACATGAGTTGTATCTGGATTTTGTAGTTTCATTTGGCCATAATATTGCTCATAACTTGACACATTTTGGGTTGCATCAGTTCAAGTCTCAAATTGAGAGCCTATGGTTAATGATCCTAAATCACATCTAATTCTCATTGGGTCGCATCTCAATTTGAGGGTCATTCATTTTATGGTTAATGTTCCAGAATCTCCATGGTAATTGCTCCTATGGATCAATTTTAGTCACAATTCGACATCCGCATCGAGATACACATAGCTTACAGATTCTTTCATCATATCTTTCCTATTATGGGAGAATTTCTTATGTATCTATGTGGTGGATGGTGTACTTGGGGTTTTATGGAGTCCATCTTTCAGATCACTTGGTTGCATTCTCTATTTCTTTTCCAGATCATTTTTCAATCAACCATTGCTTCATAGATTCTAAACTTGTGCTAGTTTACGAGTTTTCAAGTGTTCCTTGGCATCGGGTCTATTGTTGCTTTATCATGATTCCAACCTAAGTCATTCAGTGACTCTAATATGGTTTCTATCAAACAAAATTATCTTTCCTTGCTTGTCGAATTAAGGATTCTAGTGTTACTCACAAGTGTGCTTCCAATGTTTCTTTGCAGTAGGTTATCTCATTATGGGGGTTGTATGGTCTCTCTTATCATCCTTTGTGTGGATGAAGATTGATTGGATTTGTGATGGATATCATTATTGTATCTTATTCTCCCTAAGTTGCACTTAAGGGGGGTGTTGGTGTAATTAAATATTTAATCACACTTCATTAAGTTTACTTAGGTTCTAATTAGGTTTACCTTTAGGGTTTTGCATATTGATTTATAAAAGAAAGTCATCCCATGTAATTCATTATTCTCAATAATATTATTTGCACATCTTTTGAAAATTGCTCTTGCATCTTTGTTTTTCTCCTTATAGAAGGCTAGCCCAGGTTTTGTAGTTGATCTTGGTTTTATGGAGTTTATCAAAAACTCTAATAATTGAAAGGAAATATTCATCCACCCAAGATAATTTCCACATAACCCAAATAGAGAAATCTATGCAAACAAGTATTTAGAGTCCATATTCAAAAGAATAAACAACATACCATCAAAGATGACACAATATATACCCTGAGAAAACCCTCAAGAGGGAAAAACCCAACCTCCAAAATTATCCATCACTCATGTATTATTCAGCAATAAATAAATTACAACACATCTTCAAAATCTCAATGAACGCCTTTGAAACATCAAGCCCTCTACAAGAAATCCATGTGAACAAGAATGTAACCACACATCCCATGTCATGTTTCAAACCTCACAAATGCTAACAAGAGGTTCTCTCAACTATACAACAAGCCAACTATCCAACCTTAGACAACTACCCATGTGCTTTATTTTATACAAACAAGCTCACACAAAACCACCAAGTGGTATTACATAAACCATGTGACTAACACCACGAGCTTACAAAACTATTAACCCCCACATTTACTTTTTGTTACTAAGTTTTTTCAATATTAAATATTTTCCCAATGTGCATCCCCATATTAAATATTTATCACAATGTTACATACAACACATAAATTGGCCCCAAGAATGCTAACCCATGTGATGCACTCATCCCTAGATCCCCTAGGTGCACCACATAATAATAAAATATTATATTATAACATTATTCAAGGTGGATAACACGCCTTTTCCTAACATTCTCCCACTTGTTGTATACATTGCATGAAGGGTGAATAAGTAAACTCAAACATGAACAAGGGAACAATCCTTATAGCCACATATACCATCAAGGAATAAAAGTGTTCAATCAAGATACTTGCAACAAGAATAAAGGTGACCACCATCTCAAGCACGAATGCTCTCATCCTCCATCATGTCAATGCACAAATATAAGATTCCATTCAAAGAGATGGCATGCTATCTATCACAAAGAATCATAAGTCATTATTCCAACCAATATCTCAAAATGCAAACACTCAATCCAAAGGTAACAAGTATGTATCAGTACTTGTCAAGATATAATCACCATAGCTGAAATAGGACCCACAAAAAATGTTAACACATCCAACTATCCATACCTCAAATGTGTATAAATAATAGCAAGTGAACCTCATGCCATCAACATAGACAACCCATAACACACAATCATAAGATCCAAGTGCCAAACCTATCAAATAATGAACATACACATCTAGGAACTCCCATTGCATAGGTAATGTCAAATCTAAAAATGATCCAGGCATACAAGAACCATCGATAGAATCACATAGAACTGTAACCAACATCATGTAGTACCAAGGAACATCCACAAAGATATTCAAATCATGCAAACCAATATGTTGCAATAAAACTCTTACCACAAGTCTCCATAGCTCTCCCAAGTTCTCGACACTCAACAAAGGAAAGAGATAAAGAACATCTATGTCGTCACCAAATAATGAACAACACATCACCACAAACATAGTGATTTCCATAGCTCTACACAAGATCTCAGATCCAATGTCATGTGAATACAAAAATCTGAGAAGAAGAAAAAGACCAAAGAGAGAACCCGCAAATCAAAACCTATAGCATGTCCTTCTACACACACCTCTAAATTCTAAGCTATTATAAGTATAATCTCCTCCATAAAGCCCCAGAGATAATAGCACTATCCATATCTAACCATAACCAAGATGTATGCATATCAAACCAAATCCATTCCCAAACCAATGGAATAATCCCAAAAACATCTCCTAAACTCAACATCAATGAATAATCTCACAATGTATAAGGAGATAAACATGTCAACATCCCTCAAATGAACCCTCTAGAACTATAAAACCATAGCTCAAGATCCATATGCATGAGAACAAAAAGCATCTAAAAATAATAATGGGAAATACCTCTCAGATGATAAACCACCAAGTAGACCAAGAGTGGGAAATGACTCATCTAAGAAAAATCTCCTCTATAGGTCCATGTTGAGCTCACATCCAACCAAGGTGTAGGCTCCTCAAACTTCTAGCTAAAATATCATTATATTAATTGTCTCAAAAAATGTCTCTAATCATAAGAGATCTCCAAATCTCACCTATATCTCCAAGCATCCATGAGTAACTGTAACCGATCAATCCATGCCAAACTCCAAATGCAACATAGCACCATCATGAAGCTCCCTAGAAAATGGATAATGTACTCAATACCAATACAACTAAACAGGATAAAATTCAAAATCCTCAACCTCTAAATCAAGAACTCAACCATGATATCATGATCTCATATCTCCTCAAAAGAAGATCATATGGTCCAATGAACATATTATGTACTTGTATCATGCCAAAACTCTAACTAGTAATCAAGTGAAAACCAAGACAATACCATAACCATTTCATCAAACAAGGATCACATGTCAAAATACAAATCATGACACATCAACCAAAGATTAAAGAGTCCTCCATGGCTAATCAATATTTCAACATCTCCAAAACATATGAAGATAAACATCTCCCATGTAGAAGATCATCCACCATCAAATGGTGAATCCACATCATTGCAAAAAGATCTCACTAAACTATGATAATGTGCTCTCCATGGCATCATGACAACCATCCTCTAAATTGGGATCCTCCATGGACCCATGAAATCAAGGAACTCAACACCAAGAGCTCCCAAAGGGAAGAGTCAAACCACGATCTCCAAAACCAAGAAGATACAACACTGCCAAACCATCACTATCACAAGCTCCCACCGAATCAGGTAATCAAGTTATCCATGGCATCATAATAAAAACCTCCTCAATGAAGATAAACCAAAGTCCCTCATATAATCAAATAATTTTACTGCAATACTAGGAGCTCCCAAAAGGAAAAGTAAAACCATGATCCTCAAACCAAGAAGATACACCGCCACAAACAAACTAGAATTAATCCAACACCACCAACAATGCACCTAATAAAAAATCATGTCATGTCAAAGTCCCTAAAGCACAAGGAACATCCATGACACCATGATTTCCAAAAAATGTATCAAAAACAAACACCAACCATGTCACACATGTCTGCATCACATGGTCAATAACATAGGTCCCACATCATGACTGTACCTGGTAATACCATCTCTCCACCTCAACATGACAACTAAACCAAAAAAATGTGAGTAAACCAAGCCAATTTTTTGAATTTGCAACAAAATTGAAGCATATATGGGCATAGACAACCCACATCCCACTCATATATGAAACTTGTAAGTGTAGACAACCTATAACATCACACAACTCATAGATCCAACAATGCAATAAAAAAATCCAAAAATATACTAATAACCATGTCAAATAAGAGTAATCACATATGTACATGTGATTAAAAATTACTCAAACACCAAATCACCAAGATCTAAATAGCCATAAGCTCACAAAATCACCATGGTCATAAGAACCCATAAACAACTTAGATGGAAATAATAAAAAATAAATCATGCCAAAACATCTCCAAACCTAATTCATTGTGTAGTGCTTTGAAAAAGATTTTTGGTGACTATAAGAAGTCCAAAATCTGACTTTGTATGCAGAAGTTATGACCTCTCCAAGTCTAAAAAGAACATCCAACTTTTAACCAACATTTCCCTGTCAAAATAGCAACATCTGAAAAACCACTGATACCATTGGATACTTCTCATAACCACCCTTCCAACAAGTATAACAAGTCCAAAATTTGACACACGAGGAAAAAGATATGCCCCATGGAAAAAATTGCACAATGTTTCTATTAGGTGGTTGTAGGGTGGTCCTTGGGCGGTTGGCCAACAACCTGCCAGTGGTGGCAGTGCCACCTAGGTGGCATCACCCACAAGGTTGGACCCAACCGGAATATAAAATTGGGTTTAATATATATTCAGTGGATTTATTTTTATTTTATAGTTGGTGGATTTATATATGAGCCCCTCATGGGGCTTATGGCTAGGCCCCACCCGATCAGGGGTTGGGGACCAAGGGCCAAAGACCCGCCAGCCCCAGCTTGTCGAATGGGGGCCAATAGATGTTGGTTGGGGATCATAGCTCCATACTAGTGTTGTTGATACTAGTAGTAGAGGCCACATAGTGGTTGAGGGGTCTATAGAACCCCCCCCCCATGCAATATTTTATTATTATTATTTTAATAAAAAAATTAATCAAACCAAGGCGAGGGGCCTAGCTCGATTGGCTAAAGAATCCTATTGCAGTCAAGAGGTTACAAGTTCTAGTCTATCCCCATCCCTATGGTACCGAAGGGCATGTCATGCTAGTGTCACCAATCAGTGAAAAAAAATTACCAGGTGCACTACAATTTATAGGGGGTCTACCCGATTCCTACATCCTAAAAAAATAATCAAACCGGTTTTAATTATTTTTACCTACAGGATTTTTTTTATTTATTTTTTTTCATTTGTAGATGAATTGTACGACCGTACGACGAGACGAGGAGGGGAAATTTTTTCCATTTTTTCACAATGACCAAAATAGGCCAAATTGTATGTCAATCTTCATCTCTCAGGCCTCATGGATCCAATGGTGAGGTTTTTTTGTCCCAGGGGGTCATCTAAAATATTTTCCCTATAAAACCCTCATGGTGAATGCCAAGAAAAAACCATTTTTCCAACAAAGATTCATAAACCCAAATTTACAAAAAATAACTACAAATCTACAACCTCAAAACCCCAAATTTGTAGAAAAACAACTTGCATAAAACCCTCATATCTTGCAAATTATTCATTATTTCCATACAAGCCTTGGATTCAACTATACACCATATCTACTCCAACAAGGGTTATACAAACCACAACCATGGTTCTGATACCAAATGAAAAGAAATATACATCCACCCAAGATAATTTTCATATAACCCAAATAGAGAAATCTATGCAAACACTTGTATTCAAAATCCATATGCAAAAGAATAGACAACATACCATCAAAGATGACACAAGATATACCCTAGTAAAACCCTCAAGAAGGAAAATCCCAGCATCTAAAAGCATCCATCACTCAAATATTATTTATCAATAAAGATTGGAATGCATCTTCAAAGTCTCCATGAACAACTTTGAAACATCAAGACCTCTACAAGCACTCCATGTGACCAAACATGTAACCACACATCCCATGTCATTCTTCAAACCTCACAAATGCTAACAAGATATTTTCTCAAACAACCAACAAGCCAACTATCCAACCTTAAACAATAACCCATGTGCTTTATTTTATAGAAACAAGCTCACACAAAACCACCAAGTGGTATTACATAAACCATGTGACTAATACCATGAGCTTAAAAAACCATTAACACCCACATTTACTTTTTGATACTAAGTTTTCTCAATATTAAATATTTTCCCAATGTGCACCCCCACATTAAATATTTATTGCAATGTTACATACAACACATAATAGCTCCAAGAATGCTAACCCATGTGATGTGTGCATCCCTAGATCCACTAGGTGCACCACATAATAAGAAAATATTACATTATAACATTATGCAAGGTGGGCAACACACCTTTTCCCAACAAGGACTGCCATAAGAGATCTTTAGAGAGGTGAAACCTATTGGGTAGTTCAAGCTAAGAATTCCAACCTCATTGAAAGAACATCTTCCAAGATGGATTTGGCACTGCTTGTAAAATTTATGGGCCCACACCCTAATATAGACAATGTTAGATTAAGGGTAAAGAAAGATGGGTGGTTAGACGTCAAACTGACATTTTGGCTTTAACCAAAGGAGTTTTTCCTTTACATTTTTATATGAAGAGGATTTGATTATTTCCTACTTTCTCATCCATGGTTTATGGGTTGTTCTAGCCTATTTCCAAAGAAATGGTCCCAAGAGTTTGGCATAGATATGGATTTATTCAAAATTATTCCTATTTGGGTGAGATTATAAGGAATACCCATGCAATTGGGAGGAGGAATTGTTTTGGGGTGTTGCAAAATCCTTTCAATAGCTTGTTTTCATTGACCAAGTGACATGAACACAACGAAGGTTCATTTTTCTTGCATCTATGTCAATATTTTTTAGGAAACTATTTTTCCTCAATCCGTTCTTTTATTTTTAAAATTTGACAATTGAAAACTCTTTGTTTGCTTACTACTATTGTAAAACCTTAGAGCACATTTCCCATTTTTCTAAGATAAGGAGGATCCAAAAATCCTTCTTCATCATTAACCCATGAAAACAAGGAACTTATTCTAGGGGAATTAGTTTCTCTTGTCCCTAAAGACAAGGATAATAGAAATGTGGATATCCATCCATCTTTGGATGAGGGCACATAGAATGTTATGGATTCAGAGGAGAAAGATACAAAAGGGAAAGAGAATAATAAATGTGTTCTTGATACAAATGTTATTGTAGAAGAGAATTTTCAACCCATGGCCTTACAAAAATAGGAATTAGTTGTAAAAAATAATCTCTTGGTGGAGGGGAATGTAGAATTACTAAATCTTTGGTGGAGGACACAAAATGGTAAATCATATACCTAAGTATGATAGTTCAAACAAACAAGATGACTTGAATATCTCAATTCAAATGATCAAAAAGGTTAAGGTGGCACGCCTATTGCCTAGGAGATAGGAAGTTGAGAATAAGGAAAAAAAGGATACAAATATAGTAACAAAGTAGGTATTTATGGGAAAGTAAAATTTATGGGATTCTTCAATACAAAAATAAGATCCAATGGAGGTTTTGATACAAATTGCTCAAGGAAAGAGGAGTGAATTGTCAAAGTTCGTTCCCCTCTCAACTAGAAGGGTTGCAAGTGTGGAGATAAAAGTATAATGTACTTATTTAGAACCAATTGTGAGGAAAACAAGGAATCGGTGTGTGCCAAATTGTGGATCTAATCCAAATACATTGGGAAGACTTGCTTGTAGGGAACTTAGAAACATAAAACAAAGAGAGACATGGATGATGGAAATAAAAGTATGCTTATTATATTGAGTAAGAAAAGACTCAAAAACCCATAAAATGGTGATTATATAATGGAACATCAAAGAATTAAATAACCCTCATAAGCATGATCTATTGATAAATATGGTAAGACAAAAAATTGATATTTTATTTATTCAAGAAATTAAAATACCTACTGATTGAGTTGTTAGTTTAAAAAGTAGATTTTGGAAAAGGCTATGGCATTGAAAGTTTTGATGCTTTGGGAGTATTTGAGGGGATTTTTATCCTTTGGAATCAAATTAAAATATGAATTAAAGTAATAGGTGCATCTAATAATGTTGTTATTTGTAAGGTTTGACTACAGAGATAGGTATCCAAGGTCTAGAGGCCTAATGGAAATCACAAAGTCAAAAGATCAATACCAAAAGAATAAACTATATTCCTATAAAAGAATATAAATGGAATATAAACAGTGCTTATACATGAATGAGAAACCCATGGTTATGTTCAGGCTATGGTGAGACATAGGACAACATAATATTATGAAAAGTGTCTTAATTTTATGATATGGGACATAAAGTGGAAATTCCCTAAAAAGCGCCCTAAGTAAACTTAAGTGATAAGGTGTGAAAAGAACCCAATATTAGATCTCATTAGGGAAATAACCTTGTTCACACCAACACCTCCACTTAAATTCATATCAAGGGGAAAATAAAATATGCAAAAATTCCAAGATGGCTTCTGGCTACAAGGCCTAATGAGGTACCCATGCATAAATGAACCTCTCACAAATAGAGATTTAGGGAGAAAACCCATAGGAAAAAATCCTCTCCAAAAGAGAGAAAATGTTAAAAATACTCTTTAAGAGATGAGAAGGACAAAAAATCATGTGAAAAAAGTTCCCCTCGTAAGAGAGAATGAAGAGAGAAGGTAAGGTGACCCCCTCTAGAGAAATGTCCCACACCCCCAAGAGATATTTTAAATGATGATAATTACTCTCAATGAATGGTTTGATAAATATATCTACAACTTACTCTATTGTAGGACAATATCACAAATCAATGGCCTACTCCAAAATTAACTCCCTAATATAGTGCATCTGGATCTCAATGTGTTTGGATTCCTAATGTTGAATTGGGTTCTTTGATATCTGCATGGCACTCTAGTTATCAAAATATGACAGATGGTCAAGTAATGGTGAATCCAAACTTAGTCAAAATATTCTAAATCCAAATAGCATCAGTGGTAGCATTAACAACCCCTAATACTCATCCTCAATTGAAGAAAGAATAATAGCATGCTACTTCCTGATCTACCAAGAAATGAGACCTAAACCAATATAAAATTTGTAACAAGATGTGGACCTACAATCATCAATATCACCAATCCAATAAAAATCTATATTCAATCAAGTATAGTCGTACATTTGTTGCATAGTGAATCCCATGTCAATGACTGCTCTCTATGTAATGTAAAATAATTTTGGTTGCTTTCTAATGAGCACCATTTGGTTCTTGCATAAAGAATGAAATAATTCCAATCACAAAATAAATTTTAGGTCCAATATGATTTAGATAGATGAGGCTCCCAACAAACTAATGGTACAAAGTGGCATGAATGAGTGGAGTGGAACAATTTGCCTCAAGGTTGACTCCAAACATAAAGGAATTTGGTCCAAGATTACAATCAACCATGTGGAACCGAGCTAATAGATTAGGAGCATACTTTGGTTGAGAAAGAGTGATCCTAGAAGAGGACTCAATAATCTCCATCCCAATAAAGTAGTGCAAAAGACCCAAGTTATTCAAAAACAATATATCATACAAAGAAAATTTGACTCTACCAATGATGGATGATGAACTCCCTGTAATGATTAAATTATCAACATAAAGAACAAGAATCAAATGAGATTAATTCTATCACAAAGTATATACAATTGGATATAAATGAAATTTGGAGAATCCAAATGAGAGAAGAAAGAATTTCATCTTGGCATAAAAGGGCCATGTTTGAGTCCATGCATAAACTTCCTAAATTTTCAAACCAATGAAGGTTCCTAAATAAATCTATATGGATGCTCCATGTAATTCTCCCCTTTGAAAGGAAAGAAGAGTGCCAAATACGCCTTCCTCATGCTAATCTTCAGGAGAGAAGAAAATAAACCATTTAAAATTTTGTAATTATAGTTCATTTAAGATGCACATATTAAAAACATGAATAGACAATAAAAAAATCAACTCAAGATTTACGTGGGAAAACCCTTTCAAGAAAAACCCACACACCAAAGCAGAGATCTCTTGTATTATAGTAAAACAAATATTACATACAAGTTCAGAGCTATACTCTTTCAGGTGCTTTTCCCAAATGAACTCAGCAACACTTCATTACATTCACTCTGATCATACAACTATCTTCCAATGCACTACGGCATTGCATACATACTTCTTAAGCATTATAGGAAAACCGTCATTCCAACTTCCATACCAACCACTGAACAATCACAAACAAACTTAATCATCTTCACTGCAATATCGCCAAGACCAACTTGAACAGTCACAGTATTGTGCTTAACCTTCATCACTTTTCCAATTACCACCATACCGCATGATACCACTATATTGCAGTCATCTCCAACTGACCATCACAGGGTCATAGGTTACCGCTATACTGTAGCCTACCATACCGTAGACCCCCTCATGTGACTATCACAGGGTTGTGGGTTACGACTCCTCCCACACTACCGCACACCTCCTCATGAACTGTCACGAGACGACAGGATATCCCGCACTACCGGAAGCCTCATTCATCGGACTGTATATCGATTGTTGGGGATCAGGGATCCTGCATACTCCATACTGCTTAGAGCTCAAGCAAGTAGACTGACAACCATACCTTCGAATAGCGAAGAATGAATTCCTTTCACGAGTTGGGGTTCGAGGTTTCTTAATACCTCATACCATAGAATTCACAAGTAAAGCATACGATGGAACTTCAAAGTCTAATTGCCAAAACCCTTCAAATTTTCTAAGTCCTTTTCAACTGCATACAATAAGCTATAATTCCAAAGACCGATGCCCGATTACCTGCAAAACATCTAAGTCTTTTACCATGAAATTTGGTAAGCGAAAAGCCTTAACCAGTAACATTGATACACCTTTTTTCTCAACATTCTCCCATTTGACAAAGAAATTATTAGCTCCCAATCAATGCTTGAAATCACTATATCATCCTAGACCTTAAGGCCCATCGAATTGGAAAACCATCTAAACTTCTCTATGCTCATTGGCTTTGTCAGTGCATCAGCAACAAAATAGTATTGCACGTCAATGTGTTTTGTTCTAGCATGGAAAGTTGGATTCTTCGCCAAACATATGGCACTCTGGCTGTCACAGCAAATAGTTATATGCCCTACATCAAAACCAACATCCAAACACATTCTTCTAAGCCAAATGGATTCTTTACAAGCATGAGTTGCTACCATGTACTCTGCTTCAATAGTGGAAAAAGTGACTACAGCTTGTCGCTTGCTCATCCAACTTATTGCACCACCAAAAAATGTGAAAACATATCCACTGGTGGATCTTCTACTATCAATATCACCTGCCCAATCAGAATCAACATATCCATGAATTCTTATTGAATGAGAAGATCCAGTAGAATAACCATGATAACATAAGGCATACTTTGAAGTACCCTTCAAATATTTGAACTATTTTCACATCATCCCAATGTGGCCATCCTGGATTAGCCATAAATCAACTAAGAACTCCCACTACTTAAGAAATGTCGAGCCTAGTACAGACCATTGCATACATTAAACTACTAATAGCACTTGCATAAGGTACCCCAATCATGTCCTCCATCTCAGTAGGAGATTTTCAACAATCTTCCACAGAAATCTTTGTTCCCTACAAAAAATGAACACTAACTGTTTGCAATCTTTCATATTGAATCCCTACACCTGTCAGTCACATGGGGGACCAGGCGCTATGCACCCAACCCCTGGCCAGAACCTCAACTCTATCAGCAGTCATATGAATGACCAGGAGCTCAGGATTCAGCCTCGCCGCCCTCAGAATATTCTATCAAATAGCGAATATACCAGCCACCGAAAAAAAAATTGGCAAGGGGTGGCAATTTTTTGCTCCGACGGCCTCCAGGCCGTCAAATTTAACATCATGAAGTGATGACATCAGCATGACATCATCTGGCCGTATGGCACTCCAAGCCCCCTCCTAGCCCTAATTTTCCCTAAAGGAGCACTTTTTTCTTTTTGGCATAACTTGGGCATACAGTATCAAAATCGAGCAAACGAGATATCTCCAGAAAGCTGGTTCCAAGAACTTTCTAGTGGTGCAGTTTATTTTTCAATATTTTTTTGTTTAGCTACATTTATTTCTATTTGAATTCAAATGTTCATTTATGGCTTCCGAGCTCATAAATTTTTTCCACGATCTTTGATTTTCGTCTTCTTTGCGGCATTGGAAAGGTATTGAGGAGCTCTATTTTTTTGTCCATGCACTTTTTTCTATATCTATCCCAAGTTTATCGCTATTCCAGATTTGTCCCGATGGGTTTTTTGGAGATTCCTTGGATGTTTTGCAATTGGAAAGGTGAAACTTGAATATTTACACTTCATTTCAGTACCACATCATCTTATTTTTTGTTTATGCACATTTAGCATTCTCTCCTTTTACAATCGTTAGGTTATTGTAATAAATGAACTAAGATAAAGTTCCATTAGGGAGGTTTCTTACTTAATAATCTAATTAGAGTGTGCATACACTTTGATCTCCATCTTCATCTTGTTTTGATGGAAACTTGCATGGTTTATCTGGTTTCTTAGTTTCTTTTGGCTACATTCTTACTCTAGCTTGACACATATCAGATTCACATCGGTTCACACTTTAGATTGGGAGTTTATGTTTCTTGATCCGCATTGGTTCAGATCCTTCTCAGTTTAAGGGCCATGTTTTATGGTTAATGTTCCAGAGTCTTTATGGTACTCATTCCCATGGAAGATTTTTAGTCATAGTTTGGGATCGGCATCGAGATACACAACTTCCAGATTTTGTCATCATTTCATCTACTGTTGCTTCACAGATTCTAGGGTTGTTCTAGTTTGTGAGTTTTCCAGTGTTCTGTGGCATCGGGTTTGTTGTCACATTATTATGATTCCATTTTTGGTTTCTTGTAGACAGAACTATCTTTCCTTGCTTGTCGGATTGCGGATGTAGTGTTACTCCACAGTGTTCTTCCAGTGCTTCTTTGCAGCAGTCATCTCATTGTAAGGGGGTTTTGTCCCACTAGGTTTTCCTTCTCTACCTCATTATTGCATTTGTACTTGGGTACCTGATTAGGCCTTGTTGTCGGGACCCATTCATGCTTTCTTGCATTCATCTTAGTTTTAGGTGCATGCTTTTTTAGTCTCCCTAAGTTGCACTTATGGGGGGGTGTTAGTGTAATTAATATTTAATTACACTTGCATAACTTTACTTAGGTAATATTTAATTCCTAGATTTATTATTCTCATCCTTATCTTGTTGAGTTATCTTGTTGCTCAAGATAAGATTAGGGTTATGCATTTTGCTTTTATAAAGCAAATCATATCTTGTAATTAAGAATTCCGAATAATAATATTTTGCACCAGTGGCCCAGGTGGCAAAATCACTCTGAACTGGAGGCACCAGTGCAGAACTTGAGAAAGCATGTTTTAAAAAAAAATGATTTTTGTGCATCGAAAGGCGTGTTGGGGAGGCCATACGGCCCCCTAGGCAAAAAAAAATTCCTTCTAGACCAACTTCACCAAAATCAACGAAACGAAGGGCTATCTTAGGGTTTTAGCTCTATAAATCGATAAGACATCGTTTGTGCTCAATGCTCAAAAATAGCTCCTCAAAGCTTGCAAAAAATCCCCACTTAAACCATCATAGATCAGCAAAAATAACCAAAATCTGCAAAACAAAGCCAATCCCGACTTTTCCAATACACGATCCAATGGTGAAGCAGATCTGATCAAAATGCCTCATAGATGAACTCAAGGCATGATACCCTAGAATCCTAAACAAACTTTGCAATGATTTTCTCAAAATCTAAGAAGGGGTTGCAATCAGAATACGATACCATGTAGAAGTTGAAAAACCAACTTCAGTCCCAAAATCCTACAAGCAATCACCTATCACATGCAACAGATATTCGAACAAAAATGGAGATGCTATGAACCCTCAGAAAAAATTTGTACAAGCAAAAAATAGCATAATGATTATGAAAGTAATTGTTTAAAATAATACAAAAGCCTTCAAAAGGAATCAAGCAACAAAGCAGAAAACAACCCTAATCTTATCTTGAGCAAAAAGATAGCTCAACAAGATAAGGATAAGAATTAACCTAGGAAATAAAATATGCCTAAGTAAACTTATGCTAAAGTGTAATTAAATAATTAATTACACCAACAGTTGAGCCTAGATCCTTTGTTTCAAACTGTGATGACAATTGAGCCTTTAATTCAAAAATCATACCCTTACCATTCCCAATGAACAACATGTCATCACATAAAGGGAAATAATAAAAAGATGACCATTTTTAGTCTTAAAAT
Source organism: Sequoia sempervirens (assembly GCA_007258455.2). Classification (NCBI taxonomy): domain Eukaryota; kingdom Viridiplantae; phylum Streptophyta; class Pinopsida; order Cupressales; family Cupressaceae; genus Sequoia; species Sequoia sempervirens. The sequence goes on from VDFB02130502.1 coordinate 79,834, forward strand.
AAATACAATGGTCATACTTTGATCTAACAAATCCCAAAGACTACACATAGGTATCAAAATTTTGGTACCACATTCTAAGAGACTACTTTAGACCATACAAAGATTTCTTTAACTTACATACCAAGTTCTCTTTACCTTTCTCAATGAAATGCTCTAGCTGGGACATATAAATTTCTTCCTTCAAATAACCATGAAGAAACGTTGTCTTCACATCCATCTACTTGATTTTTAAATCATACGCTACTGCAAGTGATAAAAGAATCAGATGGATGTCAGCTTTGCTAAAGGAGAAAATATTTCCCAATAATCAATTCCTTCCACTTGGGAATATCCTTTCACGACCAACCTTGCTTTATGCTTCTCAACACTACCATCAAGACCTATCTTTTTCTTGAACACCCATTTACATCCAACAAGATTTTGTCCTTCTGGAAAAGGTACCAGATCTCATGTATCATTCTTCTTCAATGATACCATTTCTTTGTTCATGGCTTCCAACCAGGAATCTGCATCAGACATACCCATAGTGTCTCTAACAGTCCTAGGCTAATTAGTGTTAGAAATCAAAGTAAAGGCACAACTAGAATCTAACATAGAATATACAAACCTTTCAGGTTCCCACTTAGCATGCATAGACCTCCTCACAAGCTGAGGCTGAGGTTATTCATCTTGTTTAGAACTTTCAGAGCTACTTAAGCTCCCCTCATTAGCAAGTCCAAAAGGAGTAGGCAATTCATCTTTATTGGGTGTAAGAAGAACTTCAACTATATCCTTTCTTTCTTCTTTCATCTATGGATGTAGATCAACTATGGAAGGTTTCAACTTACAGAAGATCATGCTTCTATTGTAGAGTACCTTCTCTGTAACTGGGTTCCAAAGCTTGTACCCCTTCACACCAATTCCATAACAGATGAAGATACACTTCACTGCCTTGGTCTCCAATTTAGATCTCTTTTTTCACTAGGCACATAAGCATATGCCTCACAACCAAAGACTCTAATATGTCTCAACAAGGGATTCTTACCAAACCACGCTTCCATAAGTGTCCTATCAATGAGCATCGAAGTAGATCTATTAATTAGATAACACGTAGTGGCTAAAACCTTAGCCTAGAACTTCAGTTCAAGACCAACACCACTCAGTATACTTCTTGCCATCTCCATTAGTGTTTTGTTCATCCTCTCTGCAACTCCATTTTTTTGTGGAGTGTAGGGAGTTGTTTTATGTCTCTTAATCCCATGGTCCTTATAGAACCTGTCAAAATCTACAGAACAAAACTCACCACTGTTATCCATCCTCAAACACTTTATTTTCCTACCAGTTTGATTTTCTACCAAGGTTTTGAACTCCTTAAATCGATTGAATACTTCAATTTTTGCTTCTGAGAAAATACACAAATTTCCTCGAATAATCATCTATGAATGAGACAAAATACATAGATTTTGATAACAAAGGAACATTAACTAGACCAAACACATTAGCATGAATATAATCCAAAATTCCAAAAGATTTATGAGAACTAGAATAAAAAGAAACACAGTGTTGTTTTCCATATATACAATGTTCACAAAAATTGAACTCGAGATTACAATCATCAAGCCCATCAACCAGGCTTTTATTTTTTAAGGATTTTAAACCTTTTTCACCAATGTGGCCAAGCCTCTAGAGCCACAACATTGTCTTCCCCACTAGGAGCTTCACCTCTAAAGAATTAGCACCCACGGGAACAATGCCCTCCTTCTCTACTTGATTAGATGAAGAAGCCCTTTTCCCAAACTTCACAAAAGTACTATTGCACTAAACTATGCAAGCATCTAACTTATACAAAGTGCCAATTCATGCACCCTTAGCAAGCATCATAGAACCTTTGGTCATCTTACAACTACCATTCGAGAAAGATACCTGCACACCCAAATCATTCAACTTACTTACAGAGAGTAAATTATGTGCCAAACAAAGGATATGCATCACACCATCGATTCCCTTTATTCTTCCATTAGGAAATTGAATCCTAACTCTTCCACGGCCAACAATTTCCATGTGAATCATCACCCAGATACACCTTTCCACCAGTATACTCTTCGTATTTTGAAAACCAACCCCTATGAGAGGTCATGTGAAAAGATGCACCTGAGTCAATTAACCACACATCTTCTGATGCATTTGTTTCCAAGGCTACTATGAATGCATTTGCATCATCTTGAGAAGATTCATTATCAAAAGAATTATTTTTTTCTTTTTTTTCTCTTCTTTGCAGTCTTTCTAGATATGTCTGTATTGCCTGCAGTTCCATCATTTCACCTTGGACTTCTTACCAAGAGACTTTGAACTCCCCTTTAACTTGGATTTAGACTTATTTCCCTTATTCTTTGCTCTCTCCTTTGATCTGCCTCAACAAGCAAGGGCCTCCTTGGCCATCTCAAAAGAATTCCTTCACATTTCTTTTGACAGTAGCAAAGCAACCACATCTTCCATCTTGAAAGTGGTTGTTTTACTACCAATATCCATTACCAGGTGATCCCATGTGTCAGGTAGAGAACACAACAAGAGCATGCAATGACCATCATCATCTATCTTCACACCAACGGACCCCAATTGAGCAATGATCATGTTAAACACATTCAAATGATCTGCAATGGACACTCCTTCCTCCATCTTCAAAGAGTATAACTTCTTTCTCAAGAATAACTTATTCACCAAGGATTTCCCTTGATAAATTTCACCAAGTTTTTTCTAGAGAAGTTTTGTGGTCTTCTTTTCATGGACGTTCAAGAGAATAGAATCGGCCAAGCACAATCTGATTAGACCCTTGGCTTTCTAGTCCATTGCATCCCAATCAATTTGTGAGGTTGTTGATGGTTTTTTACTAGATACCATATCCCACAGCTCTCGATCTACGAGAAAATCTTCTAACTTGAGTTTCCACAACTCAAAATTATCATCGTTGAATTTTTCTATTTCTATTCTTTTAGATGTGCTCACCATCTTAAATCTACAATAAGATTACAATCAGATTTCTTTGCAAAACTCTCACTAAAACAAGATCATCACGAAAAACCCTTCTAAGCTGTGAATGTAAAATTCCTTGAGCTCCCTTCAAGTGGTTTTATTTTCCTAAGTATCGGCCCGTACCTCATATGTTGAAAAATTTTCCCTTAGCTTCTCATCGGGCCTCTTTTTGCTGAACTTTGTCGGCTACTTCCACATGTCTGCTGAGAACTCTTTGTAGTAAATGCTTCCTTCACTTTTCTACCAGCTCCTGCCATGATGCCATGTGTCTATGTCATGGGCTATTCATAGTTGCTTCCCTTCACCTTTTCGTCAGGCCATGTCCGCGTGCCATGTAGCTTTTGTTCGCATAAACTTTGGTGGACCCCACAGTCGGCGCCGATAGTAATAAAGGTTGTCATGTGTCTTCCCAGCACAAGATTTCACCTAAGGGAAGGGAGAAAGAACCACGGGCTATGAACTGTCACCATTTGGCAGGAGTTCTATCAAAGGCAAGGATGGAGCAAGTAACAAGATGCGACCTACTATCGCGTGTTCTAACTACCTCCATTGGGAAGCGACACTTGTCTGCACGGGATTTTTCTAGACCACCACCATCATTCGCAGGGGATGCATCTGGTTGGGAAGCAATTGCATGCTATGGCCCAAATCTTTTCTATTACAATGACCGAGGGAAATCCTTGTTGCAGCCATCATTGCTCAAGATACATAATATTTTCTGTTACTAGCTCACCAAGCGGTGGGATTGTTGGCTATATATACTACTCCTTGTTTCTGAAAATGAGATACAAAAAAATTAGAAAAAGACACCAGGCCTTTTTTATGCTTTAAGATTATTGTATGAGACTTTCAGACTGTGTCATTGTTCAGCCTTTCTATTTTTCTTATGTTATTTGATAAAACATTGATACTGTGCCATTATTGTCTTGAATTGTTCATTTGCAGAACTTCTATGAATTTAATACAAGTTTTTTGGTTTAGATCATGTCTTTGACTCCTCTTTTTAGTGAATGTGTGTAAAAATTATTTTATGTAATTAAATGAATTGTTCAGATCTTTATCTTTGATTTTTGTTATTCTAGGACATAGCAGATTGTTGAACGGGCCCTTAAATCACATCTAAAAGATAGATTTATCATTCCTTACACATTAGTCTTGGCACATCATCTTAGTTAGACCTTTATTTTTATATTTTCTTCCTTTTCCCATTCAAAACCCCAATTACAAAAGAAGTCAGCTTCTTTAAAAATCCATAGGTCACTTAATTTAGCACAATTGGTCCCCCCATTAACTGAGTTTCCAATAAAGGGTTGTTACCTTGCTAATTTTTGGCATCAACAGTTTTCTTGTTTTTGGCACACCCGGTGGGACTGCTTCAATGATTCTAAATTCAAAGAGGGTGTATGAGCCATCGGCATGTTACTAGGTCCCAATCAGCGAATAATCTTGGTTTGTTAGTGCTGCCACTAGGAACAGTACAGGTCACAACCCAATTAGTGAGTGTTTTGCTTCCCTCACCCTTTATGCTAGCCATGTTGCTAGCTGCTAACAGAAACTATGTGGCATGGGACACCGGAAGTCCTCTTGTTGTACCAATAGTGCCCGCCGTTTGGGCCACTATCCTGGTCTTTGCTCTAAAATCTATACCTAAGTTCACCAAAGATGGCTCAAGAATGACATCCTAACATCTACAAGATGTTGCGGACGTGTGTCTGGTACATAGACTTACAAACCAAAATTTAGTGCTAAGGTTGCTTGCAGCCTCTTTTAGAGGCAAGGCGGTGGATTGGTACCACACATTGTAGGCTAATACTATCGGTACCTAGGATCAGCTTGGAGACCCTTTCTATGAGAGATTCTCAAATGATGGAGACAGGTCTTCCCAATATCACCAGTTGTTGATCATAAAATGGGCCCCATATGAAGCCATGACTGATTTCAACGCCCAATTCCATATAACCTAGCAGAGAATCTAGGTTGGTATATGCCTATTGGCCAAGCTAGTGTTCATGTTCTACCTAAAATCTATCAACCCAGATATTTCGATGATGATCTAGTCTCTTGGCGAAACCATGCTACCGAACGCATATAGCGTCACAGTTAAAGCAGAGAACAATCTGATAGATGTCGGGAAGTTTCCGCCTTGGCCCACCATGCCTATATTCCCTAAATTATCATCTTTCGCCCATGAAATGTCATCTACTAGTGTGTTTGTACCTCCCCAATCCATGTACACATATCTGAATGCACCACAGAATGTTGCTTCTACATCTGGCTCTTCGAAGGAAGATATGAGCGAGTTCAAGGAAATGTTGCAGACCATTGCCAATGAAATAATTGTCATCAAGCGAAACCAGGTTGTGCCTTTGAAACCAACTTATCAGAATTATCAAGGCGGAAGGTCTTACCAACAGAACCAGTTCAAAGGAGGCACTTGCACCAGTCCGTAGGCGCCAACAACTAATCAAATCTAGTGTCAGTGCCTTCTCCACTGTAGAGCACCAATCCAAGCTCAAGCAAAGAGCTGACAGCGTGGAAAAACAATTTAGTCGATGACACCAACCCCTGGTGTTTCCCTTGTGGAAACTCACATATGCCTTGGAATTTTTCGTGTGGCAATCTACAACAAAAGGTGGTGGAGTAGTGCAGTCAAGGTGCGACGTTGGACCATGGAGGTCATGTATATGCCTCTCTGCAAAAGGAAAACATGATGCTTACTGCACAAATGCAGGGGATGTCCTTGGAACAAGAAACGGATATTGCTCTTGATCACGTGCTCTTCTCATGGATGAAAGAAGAAGAGGAAGTGTTCGCAAATGATGCATCCACATCGAAAACCCCGCAAGTATAGTCCAAATACAACACTCACTCAAAGAGGAGATTCATGGGCAAACCATTTGTCCCTCAAATAGTCAATCCACAACCCAAAAGTGCTTCCGATCAGACGCCCAACAACCTCCGCAGTAGCACAGCAATGTCCTCCGTGAAGGGAAATTGTTGTAACAAGAGCTAAGGAATAGAAGCCTCTAAATCCACCATTCAATGTGGTGGAACAATTAAAAAAATCATCCGCTAATGTTTCTTTGTTGGATATCTTAGCTATTCTGAAATAGAAGACATTGCTACAGAAGGCTCTCTGAGAGGATCCAATCATTGTACCAAAGGAGCAACCGCTCCTAGGGAAGGTTGTTGATCAATCACCTCCTTCCAAAGTTCTCACAAATAGCACAGAGGTAGCTCCCATCAAGGTTAAAGATAAGTCAAAACCAAAACCCTTCTTCCTAACCCTCATTATGGGAGAGAAATTATTCCACAATGCCATGATTGACTCTGGCACTAGCACTACAGTCATGCCCAAGCAGATAGTTGAAGCCTTAGGACTTAGCTATGAGCCTTTAAAGAGAGGAGTTATGCAACTTGATGGGAACAAAGTCAAAACCGTAGGTTTCATCAAAGACCTCCCCTTGACTTTTTTCTCTTTCCCTAGCATCATAGTTCTGCAAGACACTATGATCATAGATGTCCCCCTATGTTTGGTCTCTGCCTATCTCGAGAATTCACTTCAAAGCTAGGAGGATATCTATCTTTGGACTGGTTGCACTTGATCCTCAAGACCAAACATGGAACTAAAATAAAAATAGTGTATGAAGCTCTACATGTAGAACATGTGGCTGATGAAGCCATGATAGACTTTGAGGCTTCTCATACCTCTTTCACCAAGGAGGAAACATATTGCACTGAGTTTCTAGAAGCTAAAAAATTGACCGGATATTGAACAGATCAAGAAGTCCTCTTGAGCGAATACATGGAATTTGATCCTATTGGAAACTATCATGCTACCAAGATGGGCACCTATGTCATCTTCAACAAAGAACAAGAGATTATGAAAGTCATGAAGGAACCTGAGAATGGTCAAGCTTCAGAGCTATGGACGCTGCATTTTGATGGAGCAAGATGCAAGGTGGGCGCAGGAGCCGGGATATGTTTGACATCCCCACACATTGAAAAAACACTTTGGTCTTTCTGCTTCCAGTTCACATGTTCAAACAATGAAGCTAAATATGAAGTCCTAGTGCAAGGTCTAAGCCTTTTCGAGCGGATGGGGATTAAGCAATTAATAGTGTTCAAAGATTTTGAACTAGTGATCAACCAAGTCTGAGGGGTTTCCATAGCTAAAAATTTCTGCATGAGATCCTACAAACATAGAGTCTAGGACCTGATAGAAGGTTTTGAATGCTTCAACATTCAGACAGTTACCAAACAAAAAAATGTTGATGTGGATCGCATGGCCGCAGTTAGATCTCAATTTGAACCTGCCTCCAACCTAATGCATAACAAACACTCTATACGAGTGATAGTCCAACCAAAAATTCCAAATAATGATCAAAGTTGGCAAGTATTTGACAATGATGAACACATCACCTCATTCATCCAACAGTCGGGAGAATTCGTCGACCAACTCCAACCGAAGATTGTTGAAGCCTACGACTGAAAAATCATTCAACTAAGGTCTAATAAGCTTTCAAAGGGACTTGTCACTCTAGAAAACCTTTTCGATTGTGACGATGTAAGGAATGGAAAAAGGAAGTTTGTAGCGAACAAAAGCGACTATGCGGACCTTCAGGTCAGAGATGGGAGAAAGCTTAAAGTTAGAAAAGATGTTTTGCATCATGATAAAGAAAGGCTTATCAACTTTTGTGAGAGGTATGAAGGAGTGGTGGCCTGGTCATATGATGACCTTAAGGGATACGATCTCCACATCATCCAGCATATAATAGAGTTGATGAAAGGTGCAAAACCAATCCACCAAAAAAAAAGGCCACTGAACTCGAAGATGGAAGCCATGATGGTGCAAGAGCTAATAAAGCTAACTAAATCTTAGATTATCTTCGCAATCAAGCACAACACATGGGTATCCAACCTGGTGCTAGTCCGAAAGAAGAATAGAGACATCCACCTATGTGTTGACTTTCGGGACCTGAACAGAGCATCCCTAAAGGACCATTATCGAGACAATCTTGCAAATAGTGGAAAGTTCGAAAATGTTTTCTATGTTGGATGGCTTCTCCGATTACAATCAAATTTGGGTTAAGGAAGAGGACTGACACAAGACAATGTTCACTACCAAGTGGGGAACGTTCACATATTCAAAAATTCCTTTCGACCTTTCAAATGTGGGAGCCACTTTCTAGCGGGCCATGGATATCACCTTTAGCGAATTGATTAACAAGATTTTCCTAATCTATTTGGATGATTTGACTATTTTTTCCAAACATAAGGATGATCATTTTGATGACCTTGAGATGGTTTTCAAAAAATTCCAAGATTTCGGGTATCCCTGAACCCAAAAAAATGTGTCTTTGGAGTACCGCAAGGCAAGCTATTGGGACACGTGGTGTCCAAGAAAGGAATTGCAATTGATCCTGAGCGGGTGAAAGCAATCAAAGAACTTCCCTTACCAGTCAACAAGAAAGGAGTGCAATCTTTCTTGGGGAAGGAAAACTCTATAAGCAAATTTATTTCAGATTTTGCAACAATAATTAGGCCAATCACCCTAATGTTGAAAAAAGATCAATTATTCAAATGGACTAAAGAAGCTAGAGAAGCCTTCAAGAAGGTTAAGGATGCTATTTCTGTAGCCCCTGTGCTAGTCAATCCAGACCTATCGAAGGACTTCATAATGTATGTATTCAGCAACAAGTCAAGCATTGCTATTGTCTTAACGTAGAAAGACGATGAAGGAAAGGGAGAACATCCGATAGCATTTCATTCTCGGACCCTAAAGGAATATGGGATGAACTACAACTTCATTGAGAGGAAAGCCTTCGCAATTGTTAAAGGGCTCAAGAAGTTCTGACACCTAATATCTTGCAATAAGGTAATTGTTTATGTCGTGCATTCTAATGTGTGTGAATACATCATGGAAGGAGAAATCACCGAAAAGAGGGCTAACTGGATCACTAAGATCCTTGAATATGAAATTGAGGTCAAGCCTACAAAGACCGTCCGAGGAAGAGGATTGTGCGAGTATTTGGCGCATGACGAGGAAATGACAGTCGAAGAAGAGCAACCAGAGCTAGTTCTAACAAATGAGTTTGAACCTGAAGGCTATTAGCTTATGGAAAGAGTTAAATTCATGCACACAGGAAAGTATTTGCTCGGCCTTCCTTCTCAAAAGAGAAGATTCTACCGACTGCAAAACAACGGATATGCGCTCATTGAAGGGGTCCTTTTCAAGAGGAACTTCAACAGTGTTCTATTGCAGTGTGTCACCTCAAAGCAAGCAAAGTGGATTCTCAACTCTTTCCATAGCAGTCCCGCAGGCGGGCATTTCTCTGCAAAGACCACCACCATCAAAATCATGTGTGTTGGGTACTTTTGGCCTACGTTGTTTAACGACTCCTATTCCCTGGTGAAAGCTTGCAAGGAATGCCAATTCTTCGCAAGGAGAAGTAAAAACTCTGCAATGCCTCTCAATCTGATAGTGGTTGACAAGCCTTTCGTACAATGGGGACTTGATTTCATTAGAATGATTAATCCCACCTCTAGTGCCAGACATAAATGGATTCTAATGGCAATGGACTACTTCACTAGGTGGATCGAAGCCATTCCCCTGAAAAATGCGACGGAAGAGGAGATAGTAGACTTCCTCGAAGAACTCGTGATGAGATTCGGCCCTCCTAAAACCATCATCTCCGACAATGGGAAGGCTTTCCTAGGCTCTAAGGTATTTCAATTCACACTCATGCATAGCATATTCTTGAAGACATTGTCAAATTACTACCGGTAGGGTAATGGCCTGGCAAAGTCGACTAATAAAAATATAGTCCAACTCATCAAAAGAATCGGTTCAAAGCACCAGCAAGAATGGCATAAAAACCTTTGGGTGGCACTCTAGGTAGACCACATAACTCCTAAGCAGGTCCTCAAGACCTCGCCATATGAGCTAGTGTATGGGAAGGAAGCGCTATTTCCTATCTCCATGGAGATTCTAGCACTGCAATTGCTAAAATCTCTCAAGGTAGAGAAAAATGGTGCCATGGAGGTTTGGTTGGCTAAGTTGTTGGAAGTGCAAGAAAAAAGGGAAAATTCCCTGATAGCTATGTCCAACCACCAGCAGGTGGTTAAAAGATGGTTCAACAAGAAAACTTCAGACCAAGGTCTAAAATGTGGGGACCTAGTGCTAAAATTTAATGAAAGGGCTGCAAAGCCAGGCCAACACGGGAAGTTCGACAGCTTATGGGAAGGCCCTTTCAGAATAATTCGATGCAAAGAACATAATACATTTGAATTAGAAACCATGGAGCATGAAGCATTGGGAATTCTGGTCAATGAGATTCATCTAAGATTATTCAATTAATCTCAAGTTATTCTACCAGTGTATATATGTGAATAGTGTTTTTATTTTTTTCATGTGTTTTTTGTCGGCTGGTCTTTCAATAATTAATTCTACGGTGCGAGGAAGCAGAAATGAATGGAACCCATTATTGCAAAGTGTAGAGAGAGATAAAAACAACCCATGAAGCAAAGAAATGGCACCCATATGCAAAATGGAAATGAATACATATATGCAGGAAAAGAAATGGAAAACCCACATTGCAGAATAGTAAGGAAAGGAGATAGAAATTTTAACAAAAGTTATAGCTTCATTATATTTATATACCTGGATAAGTACAGTATCAAAATGGCTCAGAGGCCACGCTTTTAGAGTATATATCTATATATTTTCTATATCTTCTTTATATGGCTAATATAAGGCCTTTTTTAGGCATATATACAAAAAATGAACTAACGAGCATTAGTTCTTAAAGCAAACAAAGGAGATTTTCAATCATGGGTATGTGTAGCAGTAATGGAGGCATCGACGGTAGCGTCTGGAATCACTTCATCATCAAGGGCAACATCTTCACCAGTAGTAGCAGCATCCGCAGGAGCAACGGCAAGTGGCAGAGGGAACACCAGGTTCCTGAAGTCCGTGTACCAGTCAATGTCATAAAACAGCACCACGTTGTACAAGAGAAACAGGAAATGGCATGCATGGGTGACCCTTTGGTGATGTTCTTCTTGGGATTTGATATAGAATCCACTCAGGAACGGCACCCATGGCACGACTACGTCTTCCTCAATGAACTTGTGGAGGTCACTCGCAGTTGGAAGGCCTCCACCATACACAACATTTGCCACCACCTCTCCTAGGCCGCCCAGGTACTTCTTTGAAAATATCTCGAGCACAAGACGAAGAATTAATGGCTTAGGAACCTATATGTCGAGCATGGATGCAACAAAATAAGATCACACATCAGGGTTAACTTATCTTCATATTCAAGGAAATCCCTCCCTAGAACCCACTTTATTGCTATAATGGCCAAAGAATGCTTATTCTTGGTCATTTGTTTGAAGCGCCTAGTTGAAATTTCACCAAGAAAAGCCGCCTGGGATTTCTTATAAACTAACCTAATTGGGGTGTTCATGGTGACAAGCTCTATACAACTGTCAGACAAATTTTTTATGCAAATCGCCTAAGTCTAAGCTCTATGCAAATTCTATGCAATTGCAAATGTCGAATGTTAAGGCAATCACCTATTACCAATTATGCTAAAAATTGTTAAGTGTGATTTCACTATTGCCTAAAGCGCCTATTTATAGAAATGGTCAGGATAAGCGTGGTAATTCGCATACCATAAGCATGAGGTTAATCAAGTACTATCTCAAAAATTGCACCAAGGCTCGCTCAATTTTCCCACCCAGTTGCATCTGCTAAGTACGATTTGTTGTGTGTAGGATTAGTGGGAGCTTTAAATTAATTAGCATAAGCTAGTAGCAGTCACCGGTGGTAGTCCATACAGCCGAATGTTGAGGTGTCATTCTGCAGACACTTCTTGAACTCCAAAAAGGAACACAAATCTTTTTAGACACTTATTGCATATTTGGGCTTAATCATTCTGTTTGGGATATTAATTGCCACGGCATACGAATTCCTAAGCTTCCTTCAAATCATTAGCTCAAGTTCCAAGAAAAGCACACCGGAGTACATCATTGGCAAAGGTCATTATGAATTCTTGCCATTTCAAAATGGCAAGTAATTCACTTCGCATGAGCAAATAACTAGTCGTACATGTCGAATTTAATGTAAGTAGGTGAGTGTTGTTGGCCACCCCAAGAAGGAAATAGCGAAGTATCACATGCAAAAGGGTTTGCATTGTGAATTCTTTTCAAAAAATGCTACCCAGAGGAAAAGAAATTTTGAGTGCAAACTAGAGCCAAGGTAAATTGCAGAAATTTGAGCTAAGCAAAAATCTCTAGCAAACAGAAATGGCAAAGAGTTCTCAAAAAGAGGCATGAGTAGAGGCCCAGGGAGAAGAAATGCAGAGCTTTTTTTATGATATTCATGCAATATCAGCCATCTACGTCTTTGAAGATGTCTCTTATGCTTCGCCTGGTATACCAGAGAAGGTAGAATGGGTAAACACACGGGTCCTAGACAAGCCTAAAAGTTGCATAGATTAGAGCCAAATCAAGGAGGAGTACGATAATATTCATGATCCCATCTTGGCAAAAAACCCTAAGACTTTGAGGGAGGAGGCCTACAAAAGAATGAAGAGATTCACCGACCCGGATTCATTGTCGCAGAAGCTATGGTTTAGTGGGCTTCCCCAGTATATGGTCTCGTTTGTGTACTATAACCCAAAACTTGTCGATGCGTCCATCGAGTATTTCAACCCAAGCACCAACACCATCGAGGGTCGGAGGTTAAAAGTAAATATCTGCCTAGGAGCTATATGGAATATGTTGTGCATCCCTGACCAAAGCTCCAAACCGGAAGAGATAGAGCCATTCAACCCAGTGAAGGGAGAGGAAATATGGAGAGGTATGAAAAAGGCTCTGAAATTTTATAACAAAGAAACCAAAAGGCCTAAGGAAGATCATCAAAAGCCACCAAAGATTCTGGTGCTGCACATTGCCTTCCCACCAAACATGCAAGATGCCTTCTCAATGTTGGCATTTGTTTGTGGCCTGGACACCGACAAGGATGTGCACGAATATCAGTTGGGTCCAGGGTTTCAGCTCCTTAAGCAACATTTTCTGGTATGATTTTGCACAATTCCTTGTTGATGAGATGATGAGGAAAATAAGGGACTACCAAATGCAACGAAGGTTTAGGTTTCCTTCCTTCCTTGCCCATATGTTTTTGCATCAGAACCTTGATTTCTTCAGGAAATATATGAATTTGGCTATATTCAATGAATCAAGCAAAAGGAAGCCAGTTTCTATATGGACTCCTTTCCTCTCCTCTACTTTTGACTATTATGCATTTTCGGATTATTTCTTGACTCTGATTTTGCAAGATTTAAAGGGGGATGATGGTATTGATCAGCTCACCAAGGCGCAAATAGAGTATATGCAGAACTTCACTCCCAAATGTGACTGGTTTCTCAAAGTGGATTTCACATTCATCCGGCTTCGTTGTTTCACTAGGGAACCATTTCGCCTTCCAGCATGTGTCACAAATCGGGTGCTAGCCCTCTAAATGTTCTGACAAGTATCCATTATCGACTACAAATTTTGTGGAGGGAAGGCCAAGAAGAGAGGATTCTTCAGTTGCCCGCTAAGCTTCAAAATGGTGGTCATGAACAAGAAACAGATGCAGAAGTTACTGGAAGATAAGCTGGCTCACCTAGGGTTAGTGATGATTTGAGATAACTGGGAAAAGAGGCGGAACCCACTAAAATATTTGGATGATCTACTAGTTTATTTGATCCACATTCCTACAGAGGATAGTAGGCTGCCATGGCATAATTTCTACTTCGCCACGGCGAAGTATGATGAAAAGAAAAGAATAGGAACCATCCTTCAAAACAAATTATTAAGAACAGAGGGATGGAAGGGAAAGAATTAAAGATTTATGGGTGTACCGCCAAGAAATTAAACAACCTGAGGCCCCTTATGGAAGTGTGGTGTTGGATGAGGAATTTGATAGATTGTGGAATGAGGTGCACACAAATTCTAATGTGAGCGCTGATAAGGACGTGACTCTAGTGAGGAGTCCGAAGAAGTTGCGGGGAAAGGAAAGGATTAACAAGTAGAAGTGCAGTTGGCCTCCGCTCAGCAAAAGAGGAAGAAAACGGAGTGGCCTCACTTGATTACTTCAAATGTGTGGTTTAACCTATTGAGAGCTTCATGGACACTCACCTGGGCCGCAACAAGTACAAGAACAACTCAGCAACATTCGGAGACCATAGAGGTGGACTCCCCGCCCACCAAACGGCAGTGCATGGAAGCAATTGTTGGAGAAAGTTTGCAAACACCCACAGCAAGCCAGGGGGTTGTGGCGAGCCAAGGACTGCAATCATCCAATCAACAGGTAACATTCACTCCCTCTTCTCTTACTTTGCAATCTTTAGTGTCCCTTGTTGTCTCTATGGCACCCATCACTACTAGTGTCGGCCCTTCCTTTTCCACTTCTACCATAATGGTCACGGGAGGTTTCTCCCAGTACTCCCATATGAGGCCATTTATCTTGATGCCTCCACAGACCCTTACACTTTTTTCCGCTGCCCACTCTGCTATCGCCTCTCTTTCTACAAGCATGGCCGCTACTGACACCCCTCCTACTATCACTATATTGATCCCAACTCAGTCTTCCCAGCAGATGGAGTTCATCATGACTCCACTATCACTACAACACCCAATGAGTCCTCATGCAGGGTCACAAACCAAACTTTGGCATGTCCCTTACTTCTCCCCGTAGATAGTTGATCTCCCAAGGAGGAAAACGGTTGAGGCCACTACCCTCACATTCCCTTTTGCCCTACCTCTCAGTGCACCATTCACAGCCAAGCTAGTTCAGTCACCATGCCAATTTATAGCACAAGGTGATGTTACAAAGGAAGCACGAGCTCTCAGGATCTAGAAGTGAAAGGCCAAGGATGACAAGAAGTCAGCAGAACCAAAGGTGCATATTGTTTATAATGAAGCTCAGAATGCGATTCATTTCACAACCATGCATCTGAACGTCATCAAACCGTAAGGGGAGATGCACCCCAATGATTACAGCATGTTCGCTATGGGACTTGATTTGAGCATAGCCCGGTCATAAGACAAAGTTGAGCTAATGGAAGAAATGCATCGGGTGGTGACAACCGACTTTCTCAAGTCTGTTCACCAACTAAAGAAGAAAGAGGAGGAGCTAAAACTTGTCAAAGATAGGGTCGAGTTCCTGCAAACAAAGGAAAAAGAAATGGAAACAAAAGTTGTGTGCTTATTACAAAGAGCGTAGGAAGCAAAGGTAGAGCAGAACAAACTCTGAGAGGAACTTGCAAAGTTCCAATCTGTTGAGCTCTCCCTGGTCAACGTATTGTGGAAGACAAACCAAGACTATCAAAACCGGTTAACTTTGGTAGAGCAAGCAGTGAAACAAAAGGGTGAGGAATTTGAATAGTAACATGCTCAATTCGAGCAACAAATTGAAGAGAAGGATGCAGACTTTGGGAGTCAGAGGACCCAATTGGAAAAGTAGCCCTAGGAGATGAAGTCTTCCTTTGAAGAAGAATCAGCAAACAAAATTCAAGCTGAAGAAAAATGGCTCCTTGAATGAAGGACTTTGTCAAAACAACTTGTGTCAGCAAAAAAGAGAGTTGTGGAATTAACACATGATGCCAGCTAGAAGGATGCAGAGATTGCCCTTCTAAGGAGTGTTCCCCAGGCCCCTGTTACCAAGCCGGACCTCATTCCAGTAGCTCAACAGCTATATGTTTCGTACTAGGAAAATTTCAAGGCCGTCTACCTGACACTACAACCGATGCTTCAATATATGTTGGAGGCAACAAAATTAAGCAGGGAGGTCCACGAAGCAATTGAGAAGTTCCCGCAATTCATCGCGAAGAGGGTTCCTGAAGCAAAAATTTTGCTAAGTTATACTTGGTCTCAAATGAGGACTTAGCAAAGGCAAGGATCGAGGATCAAAAATTTGTTTCCAAGATGGCAAACAAATTCATTCACTACCACTCATCTATCCTTCGTTCCAATGCATGTGCAACTACTTTGAATTGTACTACAAATAGCATGCAGAAAAGTTTCTCTCAGCTGACTGAGATGGGCCTACCCTCCTTGTTTCTTGCAAATGATTTGGTCGCTACGACAGAGCAAATTATGGTGAAGATTGAAGAGAAGGAGCAGGACACAACCACTTTTCAAAGTTTCAGCCAACCTCCTATCGTAGCAAATATCGAGGGTGTCCCTCATCTGATTATGTGGCTACTCTTCCAATTTGAGTCCAGTTTACCTGTGGCGCTCCCTTATAAAGAAATGCTCAACTTGAGCGAAGCGCAAGAGAATCTATGCGACATATCGAGACCATCTAAGGCAGATTGGTTGCCTCTACAGGCAGCTCTGACTCTATGACCCTATGAATGGGGCTTTGGTCTGCAAGCCAAAGAAAATTTTGGGTTCCTCATTTCATAGGCGAAACGCCCCTGGTAGTCACCAAAAGCTGTGAATGTAAAATTCCTCGAGCTCCCTTTAGGTTGTTTTATTTTGCTAAGTACCGGCCTGCTCCTCATATGTTGAAAATGTTGTCCTTAGCTTCTCATCAAACCTCTTTTTTCTAAACTTTGTTGGCTGCTTCGACGTGTCCGTTGAGCGCTCTTCGCAACAAATGCGTCCTTCACTTTTCTACCGGCGCCCACCATGATGCCACATGTCTATGACGTGGGCTATTCTTAGCTACTTCCCTTCACCTTTTCGTTAGGCCCTGTCCGCATGCCACATAGCTTCTATTCACATAAACTTTGGCGAGCCCCATAGTCGGCGCCGATAGTAATAAAGGTTGCCACATGTCTTCCCAATGCAAGCTTTCACCTAAGGGAAGGGAGAAAGAACCATAGGCTGTGAACTGCCACCACGTGTCCCTTCGGTGGGAGTTCTATCAAAGATGAGGATGGAGCGAGTAATGGGATGCGACCTACTACCACGTGTTCTAACTACCTCCACTAGGAAGCGACACTTGCCTGCATGGGATTTTTTGGACCACCGCCATCATTCGCAAGGGATGCATCTGGCTAGGAAGCGACTACGTGCTATGGCCTAAATATTTTATGTTACAACAGCCGAGGGAATACATTGTTGCAGCCATCATTGCTCGAGATGCATAATATTTTCTGTTACTATCCTACCAGGCGGTGGGATTGTTGGCTATATATACTGCTCCCTATTTCTGAAAATGAGTTCGAAAGATACATAAAAATTAGAAAAAGATACCAGGCCTTTTTTTAATGCTTTAATATTATTGTATGAGACTTTTAGACTGTGTCATTGTTCAACCTTTCTATTTTTCTTATGTTATTTGATAAAACATTGATACTGTGCCATTATTGTCCTGAATTATTCATTTGCAAAACTTCTATGATTTAAATGCAATTTTGTTGGTTTAGATCATGTCTTTGACTCCTCTTTTCAGTGAATGTTCGTAAAAAATATTTTATGTCATTAAATGAATTGTTTAGATCTTTATCTTTGATTTTTGTTATTCTAGGACATAGCAAATTGTTGAATGGGCCCTTAAATCGCATCTAAAAGATAGATTTATCATGCCTTACACATAATTCTTGGCGCATCGCCTTAGTTAGACCTTTATTTTTATATTTTCTTCCTTTTCCCATTCAAAACTCCAATTACAAAAGAAATCAAATTCTTTAAAAATTCGAAGGTCACTCAGTTTAGCGCAATTGGTCCCCCCATTAACTGAGTTTCCCATAAAGGGTTGTAACCTTTCCAATTTTTGGCATCGACATAACCCACAAGGATAACAAAGTTGGCCAAACTCTGATACCAACTGAAAGGAAAGTAGAGTGCGGAATATGCCTTCTTGAAGCTAATCTTCAGGAGAGAGAATCAAATAAACTGTTTAAAACTTTGCAATTACAGTTCATTTAAGATGCACATATTAAAAACACAAATAGACAATAAAACATCAACATAGGATTTACGTGGGAAAACCCTTTCGGGAAAAACCCACACACCAAAGTAGAGATCTCTTGTATTGCAATAAAACAAATATTACATACAAGTTCAAAGTTATGCTCTCTCAAGTGCTTTTCCAGAATGAACTCGGCAACACTTCATTACATTCACTCTGATCATACAACTATCTTCCAATGTGCTACGGTATTACATACATACTTCTCAAGCATTATAGAAAAATCATCGTTCTAACTTCCATACCAACCACCGAACAGTCACAAACAAACTTAACCTTCTTTACCACAATACCGCCAAGACCAACTTGAACAGTCATGGTATTGCACTTAACCTTCATCGCTCTGCCAATTACTGCCATACCACATGTACCGTTATACCGCAGTCATCTCCAACTAACCATTGTGGGGTCACAGGTTACTACTATACCGTAGCCTACTGCCATACCACAAACCCCCTCATGTGACTATCACGGGGTTGCGAGTTACAACTCCTCCAACACTATTGCACACCTCCTCACGAATTATCGTGGGACGGCGGGATATCCCACACTACTACAAGCCTCATTCATCGAACTATCTATCAGCTATCGGGGATTGAGGATCCTGCATACTCCATACTGCTTAGAGCTCAAGCAAGTAGACCAACAATCATACCTTTGAACAGCGAAGAACGAAGTCCTTTAGCAAGTCAATGTTCAAGGTTTCTCAATACTCGATACTATAGAATTCACAAGTAAAGAATATGATGGAACTCTGAAGTCTGATTGTTGAAACCCTTCAAATTTTCTAAGTCCTTTTCAACTACATTTGGTAAGCAATAAGTCTGAAGAGCAATGTTCGATTACCTGCAAAACTTCTAAGTCTTTTACCATGGCATTTGGTAAGCAAAGAGCCTTAACCAGTAAGTTTGAGACACCTTTTTCTCAACACCCTTGAAGATATTCGTGAATAAATGCACTCTTCACATCCATCTTATGTACAACCTAACCATGAGCTAAATAAATAGTAATAATCAAGTAAATGAAATCCATCTTCACAAAAATGTTAAAGGTCTCAATGTAGTCAACACTCGGAACTTGTGAGAAACATTTGGCCATAAGTCATGCTTTGAAATTTTCATTAGTTTCATCCATTACAAATTGGATTTGATAGATCCACTTACACCAAACTACTTTCTTCCCTTAAGAAGAGGGACAAGGTCCCATGTGTGGTTCCTCATCAAGGAACTATACTCTTCCTCCATTTTTGAATCCCACTAAGCAATTCTCAATGCTTCCTTAAATGATTGTGAATCCAAATTAGAGGAAATGTATACATGTGGAAGATGTTGATGTTGTGACTAAATTTTATGAGTGTCTAAGGGATCCCGAACAAATGTTCCTATTGATTGTAGAGTCTATCAAGCCCATCTAGGTAATGAACAAGATGGGGATGTAGGACACAAATCATCGGCCTTAGAACAATAACCCTACAAAGGTGTAAATCTACTAGTTTGAAGTGAGGTAGATTCCTTTGATTCACTATCACTTGATCCTACTATGGAGGAAGGATGAGGAGGATGAGAATCCAAGCTAGGAGATATTTCCTCAAAGTGTACACACCTCTCAATAAAGAGTTCATATATCTTTGAATCCAAGATTTGATACCCCTTGACACCATCAAGTTATCCAAAAAATATTCAATGCTTTCTTTGAGGTTCCAAAGTCTTATGTTTCTTTGAAGGAATGCATGCCAAAGTGGGGAACCAAAAAAACTTTAAAATGTCACACAACCGGTTTCCTTCCATACCAAGCTTCAAAAGTATTCATACCTTTCAATTCCTTGTGAGGAACTCAGTTATGAATGTTTCCATAGCAATCAATGGCTTCACCCCAATATTCTAGAGTAAGAGAATGAGCATGAATCATGCAACTATCCATCTCCTTTAAATTCCTATTCTTCCTTCCAGAAACACTGTTCTACTATGGTTTGCATGCAATTGAATGTTAAATATCAATCCCACCAAGAGTACAAATTTTCTTAAGATGATGGTTCACATATTCGCAACCATTGTTAGTGCAAATAACCTTGACATACTTTCTAGTTTTCTTCTCAACATGAGCCTTGAAATCTTGAAACTTGTGAAATAATTCATTCTTTTGGTGAAGAAAATGCACCCAAGAATATCTAGAATAGTCATGAATGAAGGTGAGTATATAGTGGATCTTTCTAAAAGAAAAATTTGGAAAGGGGCCTACTAGATCAATGTGAACCAACTAAAGGACTTGTGAAGCCCTTCAAGAAATCACTTTTTCAAACTTCTCCTTTGGATACTTTCCCATAGAATAACTCGAACACACACCATATAAAAAACTAATACAAGGAAGTCTTATGATCATATCCTATGAACTAAGTTGCTAAAGATAGTGGTAGTTAAGATAGAAAAATTGTTCATGTCATAGCTTACTCATCGAGTTTGAATGAGTGAGTAAAGTCACAAAAGGAGAATGGGTACAAATTGAGATTATACATATAATTGATACTCATTATTAGCATTCCCCATTAAAACCAAGGAATTATCATCAAGATCTCTAATTACAATTGGATTAGAAGAAAACTCAACTTTCTCACTATTCTCAAGATGAGTGATTTGGAAAATAGAAAGAAGGTTTGCACACAAGTTAGGAACACAAATAATATTCTCAAATGATCCATCATCCATTGAAATTGAACCTCTTCCAAAAAAATCCATTTGATTATTGTTATCTACTGAAATTGCACCATAGCTAAGTTGCAAGATTTAACAAGATAAGCTGCATGACTTAGAATTCCAGAGAAAACATGGGAAGACCTCTAAAGTTGTGGGTTATTTGTAGGCAGAGGTCAACCTCAGGAGAAGGCCAGCTTCCTATTGGTTATCACCTAAAACCACTGATATTTCAACGAAAAGGGAGAAATATTTGCTGAAAATGAATAAAACTAAAGCTGATAAATATTATTTCCTATGGTGATACACCTAACTGGTAAAGACCTAAAACTTCAAAGGACAGACACTTTCTTTTTCAATAAATGAGGACAGAACACTTACACAACTTATTTCAATAATTTTTATGCATAAATATTTCGAAAAAAGGTTCAAATTGACTTATCTTTCAAAAGGGAAAGGTTATTTTCATAATCTAAAAGCTATGTGCAATTTCTAAACATAATTTCCAACCTGCATAAAAAAATATCTTTGCAGAAAAGGCATGAAATGAGACAAAATTACAAGGATTTTTAAAATACCTCACATGTGATTTGATCAATCACTTTAATAACACACAACTATGCAAGAATAAGAGGGCAAAAACTTCAGGTATTGACATTCAAGGACCTTTCTGAATTCATGTCAAAAAATGAGTTACAAAATCTATAAAATCTAACAAAGGACTGTAAAAAGTCACTAAGTCTGAGAAGTAGAACACTATAACTACTTACCAAATGAGTTACAAAAGCAACTAAATATCACAACTCCAAATAGTTGCATCAAAATAGGATCTAGAAGCATCCATTCCCATAAGCCTTCAAAAAGCCTACTTTCTAGCCATTAAAGTCCATCCAAAAGAGCTCCAAACAGTTGGAAAAGTCAAGTCCAACATGATGACACATCAAAAAGGCTCCAAACTGAGTCAAAAAGCCTAATTTTTCTCCAAATGTTTTCCAAGTGGTTTAAAAGGTCAAAACAACCTCCAACAAAGCAAATGAAGGATCCCCTACATTCCTTCCACATGTTGGCCAACTAAAAATAACCTCCCTCCATTCTTGGAATTGTCATCAACACAAGCATATTTTTTCTTTCCTCGTGACTTAGTCATATAACCACATGCTCCTAATTGTATTCAGGTCATAGATAAAGCATATCTCCTTCCCTCATTGCCATACGTTGGAAACCTCCTATGACTTATTCATATGGACATATGTCTCTATTTGCATTTAAAGGATGACTTAATTTAAATGATTTATAAATGATCATTTAAATTAAGCATTTACAATATCAATAAAATGCAAAAATAAAAGCTTCTTACCTCCCCATGTAATTGACATAAGCTTAAAGAAGAGGGATTTACTAAGTCAAAAATGACTTAGACATGCCTAAGTCAAAAAATGACATGAAATTTATGCAAGGCATAATACTAGCCCACGCATTAGTTTTCATTTGATTTTTAAAAGACAAGACAAAAAAGCTAAGTCTCCATCGGCATTTGAAGTTATGAAAACCCTAAAAGAAAGGAAAACAAAAATGAAAAGAAAACATTCATTTTAATTTTGAAGCTTCAAGAAGAAGCTATGACCGCCGCCATGTGATGCATCAAACTCAGTAGGAGATCTTCATGTGGGTCTTCAATGGCGAACTCAAGTTGCACAGAGGCATGTACTTGCATTTCCTCAATTCTTTTGACAAAGCACAACTTCCTCATGTCCAAGTAAGCATTTAATGTTGCTCAGTTCATTTCCAGTGAACAAAAAAAATTATTTGATCTCCATTATAAGGATATCTTGTTTTTCTTTGTATTTAATTTTGCATTTGCTCTTGGCGTTTTTGTATTTCCTATAGAAATTTCAAGCTCTTTGGTGTTTTCCCTTATTTTGCAAATAAAGAGAACATCACTCTTTTATGGCCACAGCCTCCATTATTTTTCTCATTGTATTTGTATTCTATATTGGTATTTTGAGGGTTTTTGTGTAAGAGGGCTCCAATACCCATTCTGGGTCGAGGGTTTTTGGCTCCTTATAGGCTGAAATTGCATGATGTGGCCATAAACATGGCATGGCCCTGGGGTTTATAAAAATGATTCAATGCCAATGTGCAAGAGGAATAATTCAAAGATTATACAGATCTTTCCTTGCCTCTGTGATAAACTTCAAAAGTTAAAGAAGGTTTATTCTTGTCTTAAAGAACTTAATATTTTAAACCTTACCTCGGCTCTCATTACCCAGAAGTAGAATAAGGCAGCCATATAGGCCTTGTATTTAGTTTGATGACTGCCATATAACTTTTAAACTATCACCATTGAAATTTCCATCTATGGCATTGCTCCATTATTTGCAATCTTGTATTGGGAACCTAGGTTGAGGTTGTTGTACTTATGCCCCATGCCCTCAATAACTATAAAGATAGTGACAGTGCTTATCTCATTGTGTTTTATGTCCATTTGTTTGTATCAGCATTGTACTTTATACACCTCATGCATCTGGGTATTTCACCATTGCAAGCTTAAGGGTTTCACATATTACTGTCCTTCTTGGACTACCTTCTTTCAGACACAGAATAGAATTTTTAGTGAGCACATGAAGTGAACATCTAAACTTCACCTTCGCACATTATATCAAGTATCTTACTAGAGCTTTCATTTGATGTCAGTGACTGTGCTACTTTACTTTGTTTCATCTATGTGATGACTGCTTTAGTAATCTTTTGATATGTAAGACATGAGATTTCAAATATTGGTAGCATTTCTATTTTTAATATAAAGCTTGCTTCAAAATTCCAATACCCTTCCTCCATTAAGCTCATTACATTTTGATGGCATCTTGTCATCATTGCATATCAACATGGCAACTCTTTAGCATTTTAAAAACTCATTTTATTCTCTGCCATGGAACAGGTTGTCAAACAATGCATCTTGTAACTGAACTTATTCCATTTCGGCATAATGTTCTAAAATATTTTTCTTAAATGCTTTTCCTCTGACAGTTACAATATCCTTAAGATCATATGATACACCATTCTTCATAATGGCCATCCTTCCTTGCCAAAATTCTTTGGTTGTTCTACCTGACATTAGCAGCCCACATTATCTTGATGACCCCCTTGATTCACACTCCTTATCTTATTGTAATAATGATACTACTTTAGAATGCTCTGTTCTGGAAACATTCCTTTGTATTAAGCACTTGAATGTATATCAAAATGTGTTTCTTTGTTTTTCCATACTCTATGCATTCTTATCATTAGGCTTAATGACCAACATTGTGAACTCTTGATAGAGTTAACATAGAATGCAGCTATGGGCTTATGACTTGAACACCGCCAAATTTACTTCATGATACTGCTTGAATCAGTAATTTTGAATGATCATGTTGTTTTATGCTCTCTTCACCATTTCAATGAGCAAGTACCTATTATTGTCACATTATAATTGTAGTCTACATTTCAAGAATTTGTTGTTATAGATTCCTAACGTGGTAATCTGTGTTGAATGCACCTAAATGTATCTGAAAGGTTGTGCATAAATTATGAGTTGGGATCAACCCTTGTGGGAGCCACATTTCCACCACTCATTTTGAATTAAAACATGATTGCACCTATAGTTGCTCATGAAGCAAACAAGTTAGAAAAACATATGTGTACTTTAGGTGTGTTTGATAATTCCAGTGGTTTTCTGGGGTCCACTTAAAATGCACACATAACTTATTTAATGTAGATCAGGACTAATTTATACATGCATAGGTAAATGATCATGTATGGTATGTAACCTTTCATTGCTTAGAGCATTACTCTAACACATTGCTTTGACTTAATGCAGGAAACAGGAGTATCAAGGAGCTAGGAAGGTCAAAACAACTCAGACAGCAATGGACAAGAAGACACAACAGAACCAGTCATTCTCAGGCAATGACTGGTTACCCTCCCTACATGCACATTATTTCCTCTTCATTTACTTATTCATGTATATGTTTATTTTGATTTGCATTGAATAAGAAAAAGTTAAACTCACGGCTTGTGTGAGTCAAATGAATATTTCTATTCAATAAAGATAACTTTTTCAGAAGATATTTGCAAAATATTTCTTATGTTTCATGCATCTATATAAATGCAATGATTTGTATTTATGTAATATTTTAAGTTATTTCATTTATACATATGAATATAATGTAAGGGAGATAAAAAAAAATGTACCATTTTCTTTTAAATATCAATAAGCTCTACCTGATTGAGCCATAGGTGAAAATCTAGTAACAAGTATCATCAACTATAAGAATATGTGGCACTAAACAAGGCTCTAATAAAGAAAACTATTCTCAATCAAAACTATATGATTTGTAGCACCTAAGTCAAGTATCTAGTGATGTGAAGATTCTACTCATGCAACAAGTGCATTTCCTTTCCCTTTCCTTGATTTGGAAGGATTGGAAGGGTATGCTTCATGTGTGTAGGAAGATAAAAATTTAATGTGTTTCTTCTTAATGATGTTTTTCAACTCATTATTTTTTTAGCTTGACAATGATGCTCTTTATGACCAATTTTTTTGTAGTATAAACAAGTCTGTCTCTCCTTCTATGAAATACCTTTCTTGGAAAAGGGTAGAGTCTTCTTGTAAATTAAAAGATAATTGTCCTCTATCTTTTCATGGCTTGTACTTTGATTTATTTTATTTCTTTGTGGACTATTTCTCATTATCTAGATGAACAACCACTAAAGTGTGTGACTTGGATTTCTTGAGAATGCATGTTTAAATTTACTTTGCATGTTCAAGCATCAACATATCTATAAATGAATCAAATGATGGTATATTATAGGCATTTTCCATAGTCAATTGATGAATCTAGAAACTAGATTTACAATTGTCTTATATTCTAAAAGAAGTTCCTTAAAAAATTGAAGACCAATTGTGCATCCTTCTTGTCAATACCACATTCTTTGGATTGTGCTCTTAATTCATTAAATTTAGTTACATAGCCTTGGATATTGTCAAAAAAATGAATAAATATTATTGAGATCACTATCAAATGTATATTCTCTAACCTCATCAAATTGACCATAGAATTGTCCAAGTTTGTACCAAGCCTCCTTAGGTGATCTACACATCAATGTAAAAAATAAGGTTAAGAAAAACAAATGTGTGTAGATATCATAATGCCATAATACTTTTAATTATCCATTATATCTTTTTTTTTGGCTTTTGAAATCTTTTTAATAGATCTATCAATGTAGTGAGGCAATCCTTCACTCATTCAAACATTCCATACATGTCATTTCTAAGTTGCATAGTTATGTGGATTTAATGAGGGAACTTAGGATAACCTATAGCCAATATTATAAGAGCAAAAATGATTATATAGAATATTTTGACTTGTATAGTTGGTAGGGGAAAATTTTTCCTAAGGGCTCAAGGTAAAATGCTCTAAAATCAACGAATTGAGAATCGATCTTTAGGTTCTTAGGCCTCCTAGATGTGATGCTAAAGTCATATTTGACCCAAAATGCTCCAAAAATATGACTACCTTCCAAATCTGGCAACCACCTCCCAATTTCAAATCCTTACAAATTTAGCCTCCAATGTCCAACTACGATGCAATAAAAGGTAAATCTAACTTTCTCAAACACTGTAGTGGTGAGCTCATATTTACTCCACCAATCTCCCAAATGCACTTGAAATCTAAAACCACTAGAAACCCACCATAATATTGTAAGGAAGCTAAGGTAGAGGAACAACTTCCTACACTAATCTAGAGAGGAGAATAACGCAAAACTTTACAGATCTTCAATAGTTACAGAAACTTAAATAGGAATAAACACAAATATCATGCATACCACAACACAATAATTTACGTGGGGAAAACCCTTTTCGGAGAAAAACCCCACACTTCAAAAGTAGCCCACTATATTATTTAGAAATCACAAAGATTACAATATACTTGTAAAGAAAGCTTCTCACAAGAGTATCACCACCAAAGATCAAGAGACAACACGACCGCTATCAGGCTCTCAGAATACACCGTCATCTACAATCCTAGTACAACACCCTCATAAAATAGGGTTACATTCTAGGGAAAGACAAGCCAACAAAATATCCACCATTAGATCTAAAACCTAATAATTAATGGTCTAGATTTACAATATATCATTTTAATGTATGTTGGTCATTTTAGGAGTTTCTTGAAAAAGTTAACATGCTCACATTTCGCTCCTCAACGCCACCCCATGCTCCCAACAATAACCTTTATATAATTGTAATGTTGAGACACATTTTCCCAAGAAATCTACCACTTGTTGAACACCTTGCAAGCAACGGGACAGAGTAAACATTGTCTCTTAATTGTTAGGGGCCAAAAGGCCCATAGTCTCTTAACACCATTTGAACTTCTTTGTGCTCATAGGCTTAGTTAAAGAATCAGCAACATTCATCAAAGTCTCTACCTTAACCAGCTTCACCCTGCCATCTTCAACCATATCTCTAACAAAATGATATTGTACATCAATGTGCTTGGTCTTGGCATGAAATAGCGGGTTCTTAGCTAGACATATCGCACTCCAACTGTTGCAATAAATTGTCACTACCTTGTTTTATTCCAATATCTAAACACAGTCTCGTAAGCCAAATGGCTTATTTACAAGCATGAGTAGCTTCCATATACTATGTTTCAGTAGTGTACAAAGCAACCACATCCTGTCACTTACTCATCCAACTAATTGCACCACCAAATAAAGTAAACACATAAGCACTGGTGGAATTTTTGCTATCAACATCACCTGCCCAAGCTGAATCCACATAACCATGAATATCAAGGGAAATTTCATCTTCATTCATATTACTATGATAACATAAAGAATAATTTGAGGTACCCCACAAATATTTGAAGACTCTTTTAACTGCATCCCAATGAACTCTACTAGGATTACACACATATCTGGAAAGAACTCCCACTGCTTGGGCAATGTCTAGTCTAGTACAAACCATAGCATACATCAAACTTCCAACTGTACTCTGGTAAGGCACTCTTCTCATGTCTTCCATCTCTAATGGAGATGTTGGAGAATCTGAAATAGATAACTTTGTTCCAACTGAAACATGAACACACAATGGCCTACAATCCTGCATATCAAATCTCTGTAAAATTGAGTTGACATACTTACGTTGGCCAAGCCATAGATTTTTGTTCACTCTATCTCTTGTAATTTTCATCCCAAGAATGTGTTTAATTGCACCAAGATCTTTTATTTCAAATTTAGCAGCAAGTTGAGATTTCAATTATAAAATCATACCTTTCCCTCTACCAATAAATAACATACCATCAACATATAATACAATAAACAAGAAACGATCACCATCAATTTTATAATAAACACAATGATCTGATTTAGAAATCCCAAATTCCAAACTCAACACATATGTATCAAATTTTTGGTACCACATCCTAGGACTTTATTTTAGGCCATACAAAGATTTCTTCAATTTGCAAACCAATTCACTTTTACCTTTCACCTCATAGTGCTCTAGATGTGTCATATAAATATCCTCCTCCAAATCACCATGAAGGAAAGAAACTTTCACATCCATTTGCTCAACCTCTAAATCATAAGCAACAGCAATAGAAAGAAAAACTCTAATGGATGTCATTTTTGCAACAAGGAGAAAATATCTCACCATAATCAACACCCTCAACTTGAGAGTAACCCTTCGCAACCAACCTTGCTTTGTACTTATCAATACCTCCATTTGAACCAATCTTTTTCTTGAACACCCATATGCAACCAATAGGTTTTCATCCTTCAGGCAATGGTACAAGATCCCATGTATCACTCTTTTTCAAAGATGCCATTTCTTCATCCATAGCAATCTTTCAGGATTCTGCATCATTCATACCTAGTGCCTTTTCTACAGATCTAGGTTCATCCATGTTATTATTCAAAGCAAAAATACATCTCCAATCATTAGGTGAATACATTTCAGGTTGTTGTATATGCCTTGTAGACCTACGAACAAGTTGAGTTGGAGGTTCTTCCTCCTCTTCTGAAGATCCAAAGCTAGATAAGCTCTCCTATTTACTTTCTCAGGTGTAGAAGGAAATTGAATTGCATCTTCCTATTTACTTTGTTTTGGCTGCAGTGTAACAAAAGAAGGCTTAGTTTCTCAAAAAAAAACACTTCTACTAAATATTACCTTTTGTACAACATGATCCCAAATCTTGTATCCTTTCACACCATAACTATATCCGATGAAGATACATTTCACAACCTTGTTCTCCAACTTTTTTCGCTTCTCCTTTGGCACATGTGCATATGCCTCGCAACCAAAAACTCTAAGATTTCTTAATGAATACTTGCAACCCGACCATGCCTCTATAGGTGTCTTATCAACAACTCTTGATGTAGGAGACCTGTTAATTAGGTAACAGGAAATGGCAGCAACCTCAACCCAAAACCTTTGTTCTAGACCAACCCCACTCAACATAATCCTAGCCTTCTCCATCAGTGTCTTGTTCATTCTTTCTGCAACTCCATTCTGTTGTGGAGAATACGGAGTTGTCTTTTGTCTATGAATACCATAATCTTTACATAATCTATCAAAATCGTTAGAGAAAAATTCACCGCCATTATCAATCCTCAAACATTTTATTTTCTTTCCAATCTGCAACTCTAGAAAATATACCCATGTTCTTCTACTATAATCATCAATAAATGAAACATAATATGTGGATTTAAAAATCGAAGGAACATCTACAGGACCAAACACATCAAAATGAATAAGATCCAATACACCACAAGATTTATGAGAACTCGAGTAAAACTAAACATGGTTTTGTTTTTCATAAATGCAATTCTCACAAAAATAAAATTCAAGATTACAATTAGACAAACATTTAACAAGGCTTTTATTTTTCAAGGTCCTTAGACCCTTTTCTCCAATGTGGCCAAGTCTCTAGTGCCATAACATAGTTTTCTTTGTAGGTAACTTTGACTCGAAAGACAGAGCACCCTTGGGTACCCAAAAGCCATGACCATCTGCTAAAGGTGAAACCATCACTTCTTCCACAGACTTGCTTTTCACATAAGTACTATTGCACTCAACAGTGCATGCATCCAGCTTATACAATGTGCCATATTTGAAACCTCTAGCAATCACCATAGCACCTCTAACCATCTTGCATCTTGCATCAGAAAATACTACTTGCACACCTGCATCTATTAGTTTGCTCACAGATAACAAATTTCATGCTAAATTAGGGATATGCAACACACCATTAATCATTTATATTCTACTATCAAGAAACCTGATTTTAACTTTACCACGACCAACAATGTCCAAATGACAATCATCACCCAAGTACACCTTACCTCCATCAAATTCTTCATATTCAGAATTTACCAATCTCTATTAAAGGTCATATGGAAAGATACACCTGAATCAATTAGCCATGCATCATTACCTACATGAGTTGCCAAAGCTGCAATGAATGTGTCACCATCTTCCTTCTCAAACTTGGAATCAGAATCAAATCTCTTATTTTTCTTCTTCTTTTCTTCTTTGCATTCCTTGCGAACATGTCTAGGCTTGCCACAGTTCCAACAAATAACTTTGGACTCTCCAAGAGATTTAGATCTCCCCTTGGACTTGGATTTGTCATGCTTCTCATTCTTCTTGCCTCTTTCCTTAGGTCTTCCATGAACATTTAGGGCCTCCTTGGTAGTGATGTATACCTTCCTCCTCATCTCTTCAGAAAGAAAAGAACTCACCACATCTTCAGTCTTCAATATAACATAAGTACTCCCAATAGCCATAACAAGAGAATCCCACGAATTAGGCAGAGAACAAAGCAAGATCTGACATTTCTCTTCCTCATCCATTTTGACACCAACTGATGCCAATTGAGTCACCAACATATTGAATACTTCTAGGTGATCTGTAATTCGTCCACCCTCTTCCATTCTCAAGGAATACAATTTCTTCCTCAAGAAAATATTGTTCACTAAATATTTGGCTTCATACATCTCACCCAGCTTCTTCCATAGTTTATGTGCAGAAGTCTCTTCATGGGCATTGATTAAAATAGAGTTTTCCAAGCACAATCTAATTAGACCCTTGGCTTTACGGTCCATAACATCATATTGAGCACTTGAGTAGGATCTAGAAGCCTTGAAACATTCTCATCAACAACATCCCACAGATCTTGATCTATCAACAGATCATCCATCTTTAGCTTCCACATCTCAAAATTATTTTCAAAAAATTTCTACACCTCTATTCTCCTTGATGAACTTGTCATCTAAAAATTCATGCAACAAGATCACAAAGTTTCTTTTGCACAAGCTCCCACTCAAATCTGGATTAGTTCAAAAAACCCAACAACCCACAATTGAAACCAAAGGTGATCAAGCTCTGATACCACTTGTAAGTTAAGGTAGTGGAACAAATTCCTACAATAATCTTGGGAGGAGAATAACGCAAAACTTTACAGATCTTTAACAGTTACAAAAACTTAAACACAAATATCATGCATACCACAACACAATGATTTATGTGGGGAAAACACCACACTCCAAAAGCAACCCAATATATTATTCAAAAATCAAAAAGATTACAATATGCTTGCAGGGCAAGCTTCTCATAGGAGTATCACCACCAGAGATCAAGAGACAACACAACTACTATCAGACTCTCAAAATACACTGTCGTCTACAATCGTAGTACAACACTCATAAAATAGGGTTACATTCTAGGGCAAGACAGGCCAACAAAATATCCACCATTAGATCTAAAACCTAATAATTAATGGTCTAGATTTACAATATATCATTTTAATGTATGTTAGTCATTTTAGGAGTTTCTTGAAAAAGTTAACATGCTCACATTTCACTCCTCAACGCCACCCCATGCTCCCATTGTATATTACACCTATCGATGTAACTAGGAAATATATATATTCATATATATCCTATCAACAATAACCTTTATATAATTGCAAGGTTGAGGCACATTTTCCCAAAAAATATTGTATTTCTATTACACCTTTTTAATTCTCCAAATCATCCAAAGATGTAAGAGAAGAGCATACTCAATGTTTCAAGAAAATACAAGATCTAAACTCTAAGATTGCCTAAAAGACTAACCAAAGGCACTCAACTTGCTTTGATACATGTAAGATTTGGCTATAGAAATAGCCACCCATGATCTAGAGGCCTAATGGAAAGCATAAAGACTCGAAAGATCAATATGACAAGAATAAATTGTATTCCTATCAAAGAATGCAAATAGAATATAAATAATGTGTACATAAATGAGAAACCCTTGATTAAATAGATCAAGATGAGACATAAGACAACATAACATTATGACTTAAAGGAAGCAAGGTACACGGAGATGCTTCCTACACCAATCTAGTGAGGAGAGAGAGTGCAAATTTTTAACCTTTAAACAGTTACACTACAAAATATTATTCAATGATTCACAAATTATAGAGAATAGAGAGACACAAGATTCATCACAAGTACATACAAAACACACAACACAATATATACGTGGGGAAAACCCTTTCAATAGAAAAACACCACACTCCAAAAGAAAAACTCAATGTATTAACTATAAGCAATGTGGTTACAATACAATCTCAGAGCCAAGCTATTTCAAGAGTCACAAGTGTTGATTCAATTCTGGAATAAATTCAGCAATATAATCGTACTTGTAAATGAGTTACAATACAACACTTCAAAATATAGGAGTTTGCAATGCTTAAAATAGATGCTTCAAAATGTTGTGCCTAAAAATGCCATGTCATCATCCTCTTCACTACATGCATGCAACACTGAAGATGGACATGCAAGGCACTTTCCTTATCCTACAAATAAAAACAAAAACATGTCACATACAAACAACACATGCAAGGTATCCACTTAACATGCAAGGCACATGCATGCATGCAAACTGAAACATTGCATGTAATGTGCCTACATGCACAACTCCAACTATCATAGTAGTTTCCCAAATTGACTACTCATTTGTCATAGTTCCTATCACATTCAACTCACAACTAACAAAGAGTAACTATCACAAATAACATTAGGTAACTCAAACATAGTGGGATGTTTATCTCCCATGTGGGGACCACATGTCAACCATGTCACTTGCCATGTGCAAGTCTAACACCTCTCCGAGTCAACTCTCACATAGTGACTTCATCAGTTGCACATAATCAATTAAATAGGAAAATAAATAAATAATCAATGCTAGGAATTATCAAAGGTTGAGACACCTTATTCCTAACAATGAGAAGTGTCTTAATCCTATGATATGAGACATAAAGTGAAAATTCCCTAAAAGTGTTATAAGTAAACTTAAGGGATAAGGTGTTCAAAGGATTCAATATTGGAACTACTTCACACCACAATTAGATGTGTTCATAGGGTTGAGGACTCCTCACTGATTTCAAAAATTTATGCTCCTAATTCAAAGAGAGACAAAGAGGTTTATGGCATAGGCTTGCAACCTTTAGACAGATATACTTGACTAAAAAGTGGTTGGTTATGCGGGATTTTAACTCTATAGCTAAAAATAGGGGTAGTTCTTTTTCTATAGATGGAATGGAGGACCTATCTAATTTTATTCCTTCGACTCAACTTATGGTCTTATTTTTTTGAGGAATTAATTAAATTTGGTCAAACATGAGAGCTAGTTTGGCTCTACTACAAATGAAATTGGATTGTGCCCTCTTTTCAAGATATTAGTTTCACATGTATGATTGTTCTCTTACTGCTTTTACATGGGTTGGGTTAAACCATTTTCTAATTGTGGTTCATGTTGATGTTATAGGTAGGAATCAGGTTATGCCTTTCATATTTGAGAAAATGTGGCTTCAACACCTTGATTTAAAGGAAAAGATTATGGGATGGTGAAACATTCTTTTTCAAGGAAATGTAATGTATAGGATGGTGTATAAATTAAGTCATGTTAAATGGGCTATTAGGAAATGGAACAAGAAGCATTTTAGAAACATCTTCTTATAGAAAGTGATTATCGAGTAGAAATTGCTAAAAAGTCAACATGTTTAACAAAGTGGAAAGGAAAGGTGCCTCTTAACAGCATTATACGGTTCAAAAGAAAGTTGATCAACATAGGAGCTTTTCTGAGGTGGTTGTGTCGGAATCACAGGCTCGTGAGGCATCCCCTCCAGATGTCTCAAGTGGTGAGGTTTCTGAAGTTGAACATCATGTTGAAACCCCTAAAGATCGTGAGATTGGGTCTCTGATTGCCATTTCTGGTGAATGCGCTTCGGCTATCATTTCTGGTGGCTTCTCTGATTTGTCAATGCTTGCACTAAAGAATAATGATGAAATCTCTGAGACTGTGGGTGCAGGCATTCATCTTCAGGAAAATAGTGTGCTAGCTTGGCATGGTAAAGTTGCACAGGTGGAAGAAGGCTGGATTACTGTTAAGGGCAAGAAAGCAAAATTCTCTAGGCCTTCTTTTGACATGACTCTTCGCTCCCACAAGAGTAGTTCTAAATGTAAATCTTGATGGGTCTTGTTTGGGGGTTGGTGTTTGGTTGGTTGCAGGTTGTTTTGTTTGCAGCCCTATTTTTGTTTGTAAAGGGTTTTGGGTCCCTTCAAAACCTGTTTTTTTACCTCAATCAAAAACAAAGTGGCATGAACCAAGCTAAATTTGTCAAGGAGAAATGTCTACTAATTGAACTCCACTCAATTATTACAAAGGAAGAAATGTTTTAGCAGCAAAGATCTAGGTCAATCTAGCTAAAAGGGGACAAGAACACTTTGTTTTGTTCATTTGTCTACTCTTCGACATAGATCAGCAAATAAAATTGAGGAGATCAAGGCCAATGGGTAGGTTTTGACTACTGAAAACTCATTTCAGAAAATTTTATTTAGTTATCTAGATTGTTGACTAATGATAGAATTCCTTCGCCTTGGAAAGAGGAGTTTTTGAGTGTTATTCCCTCTTTACTTGATAGAAGAGATAATGTGAGCCTTATATCCCCTATCACGAAGGAAGAAGAAAGAAGGGTGGTATTCTCTTTTGAAGGAAATAAAGCCTCATGACAAAATGAATTCCCTCTTTTTTAGAAACAATTATGAGACATTGTTGCAAAATATTTATTGGAGGTCGTACATAACTTTTTTAATCATGGTAAACTCCTTAAGGAGATGAATACTACTTTTCTAGCTCTAATTCCAAAAAAGGTGGGAGTAGATGAATTTTTAATTTCAAGCCCATTAGTTTATATAATTCGATGTAAATATTATGTCTAAAACTTTGGCTCTACATATGCAAACTATTTTGTAAAAAAATCTCCTCAACAAAGTGGGTTTGTGCAAAATCGGCAAATAATGGATTTGATTGTTTCGGTTCATGTGGTGCTTCATTCTATGTATAAGAGTAAAAAAGATATTTTTATTTTGAAACATGATTCTTTGAAGGCTTATGAAAAATTTCTTGGGATTTCCTCATTAAAATATTCCAAAAAATTGGGTTTGGTAAGAAGGTTTCTAACATCATTTTTAATTGCATCTCTTTAGCCAAATTTTCTATCATTGTTAATGGCTCACCAATTGATTTTTTCAAAGTCTCAAGGGGCTTAAGGCAAGGGGATCCTTTGTCCCCCTTTTCATTTATTATTTTCACTAAAACCTTAGGTCACATCCTCATGTTGTCATTCAACAACAAAGAATTAAAGGTTTCAATCTTGTCTATAACTTCCTTCTAGTGTCACATCAACAACTTGTTGATACCATTGTTTTGAGGAAAGCAACAATGAGGGAAGCTAAAGAAATTAAAAATATCCTTTCAGCATATGAAGATGTTTTCCTGACATAAAATAAGCTTGCATAAAAGTATTATATTCTTTCAAAATACTCTTTTTGAGAGATAGCATAAGATTGTTAAGATTATTGGATGCAAGAAAGAGATCTCCCTTTAATCTACCTTGGTATTCCTTTATTCAAAGATAAATTTCCTATGTCTTTTTGTTGTTTGCTACTTGAAATATTCCAAAGAAAGTTAGATGGATGGAAGGGCACGTTGCTTTCCTTGGGTGGTAAAATTTAGTTGCTAAAATCTATTCTCCAAAATTTGTCAGTTTACTATGTCTGCTAAAAAAATCCTCCCAAGTTTATTCCAAAATTTGAGCAGATCCAAAGAAATTTTATGATCAGGATCAAATGAGCATAATGGCATTCCTTTGTTGGCATGGGAGCAAGTTTGTCAACCAAAAAAGTTGAGGTGTGTTAAAATTTGTAAGCTTAAATTATTTAATATGGTTATTGATGCCAAACGTGCTTGGAGGCTTATGTTTAAGAATACGTTTTGGAATATAATTTTTTAACAATAAAATGCAAAAGAAGGGCTAAGGTAGATTTTAAACAAGGAAGATTTTGGATTATTTTTAATGAGCCTCCCCTATCTTAGGAAGCTTTGTCTTTAATTCCTAGGTTGCAATTTATTTTATTTGTTATCCATATCTCTCAAGGTGAGGTGGAAGATTCTCCAATTTGGGCCCCTTCTGCTTTGGGTTGCTTCTTTGTTTTGTCATGCTTTTCTTTGATTGAGTCTTTCCAATCTTATCCTTTTGGGTCTTCATTGGCAATCTAAGCTTATTCCTAGAATCAACTCCTTTCTATGGGTTCTAGTTCAAGATAAAATTTAACCATTAATATTTTGATCAAAATGGGTTTTGCCTTCCCTAATAGGTGAGTGTTGTGTTTGTTGGAAGTTGAATCAACTTCTCATATTTTCCAAGGCTACTACTCTTATTTTTTGTTTCAATGGATTTTCTTTTTTTTTGAGGTTTGAATGGTTCAGTTGAGTTGTCCCCTTCCCCAATCCTTTGTTGTCTCTACTTCAGCATCTTGCCCCTCATTGTTTTTGGTGGATTTGGAAGGAGCGAAACAATAGAATTTTTAGAGATAAGAAAACTAATTATGTCAAATTGGTCACTAAGATGTGCTTTTCCATTAAATAAAACTTTTTGGCTACTCTTCAATCCAATTTTGTGAGAGATGGTAACCTTCTTGTTTCTAACTTTGATAAAAGAATAGCTATCTATTGGGATTTGAAGGTTGATTTTCAATTCCCTTCAAAAGTTGTAAGAAGAACAAGACAAATGTTAAATGGGAACCTCCCCCTTCCTATTGGTTTAAGTTGGATTTTGATGGGAATTCCAAGGGGAACCTTGGCCCCTTGGAGGGGTAGTTTGTGATTTGTGGTGCTTTTGCTATCAACCTTGGCAAACAAACCAATCACTTTGTAGAGGCAACAATGACTTACAATGGGTTGAAATTGGTTAAGGATTTGCATACCCAAAATTGAATAATTGAAGGTGACTCCATTAATATTATACATTGTCTGAGTAAAAAGGCAAAGCCTAGTTGGACACTATTCTTTAAATCAAGTAAAGATTCTTTAGAGAAATTAATTGTGTCACTAATCTAATGGCTAACCCAAGAGGTTATCATCTTCAAGCTCGCTTACTAGCTAATCAAGACCTTAGCATCACCAATGTTTTGTCACGAGGGATTTTAATGGTGTTCATACAATTATTAATGTGTTTGTATTGTACCACCTTTGCTTCGCCAAGATGATTTTTGAGGGTGTTTGAATATTAATAATTGGGATGTACTACCCCACCCTCTTGATCCTTCCATTAACTAGAAGTTTCTCAACTTAAACTAGTCCTATGTGCCTTCTTTTCTCATTCACTTTAAAATTTTGAGGGACCCAAATTTGGTTGTTGATATGAAGATCAAAATAGAGTGGAGCCCATTTCTTGTGGGAAATTGAAGGCTAATCACACTATTTGGAGAGTTCTTAAGGCTAGCAGTCTAACCCCACTTCTAGAAAGGATTAATGACTACGATATTACTATGGCAATTAAATTTGCTAAATAGTGGCAAAACAAGAATGTCAAGATGCTAGGTTTGGACATGATTGTTTTAGAAGAGGTTATTGCAACTACTACTAGCCTCAAGATTGAGACTTTGAAGATCTCTAAGGACCACAAGATGGGCGAGGAGGAGAAAGGTCTCTTCCTTAGGAAAAGTGAGTCTCAAAAGTTACCAATTAGGTTATGTTGTTAGTTCTATTAAAAAGCCCTAAAATGAGGTGGTTGTGGTGATTATGAAATACATTACTTTAAAGGGTCAATTTACTATATTGTTTTCTTATCATTTTTCCCTATTAAACTATTTTTGTGCTCACTATACCATTTCCTTCCCCTTCTTCCTTTATCTTCTTTAGAGGTCATTGTGAAAGAATTTGTGAGGGGGGTTGGGTCTTACTCTACACATGCAAGGATTATTATGTTTACTATTAGCCATGAGAGATAATCCAATCTCACGATTAGAAGGGATCCTTCATCTAAGAACGAAAGCAAATTTAAATTGAGTCTTCCTTGGAACAAGAAGAGGAAAGTATAGATGACAAGGTCTCTTGTAGTGATCTAGAGAATGAAAATCACTATCCAATGTTCAATGAGTAGATGGATGGTGACATGGTCAAAGAAACAAGGGAAGGCAGCACAAATGAAAAGACCAGAAATAGCAAAGGTAAAGCAAAAATGTGGGAGAAACTTTCCCTAAGAGCCAAGATTCTTAGAATTCCTAGCCCTTGCCCCCATACCAATGAGGAGAATCAAGTTCACCCTTGTGATGAAAAGTCCTTGGAAGGTGTTGTAAGGGTCATTAACTAGATAGTTGAGCAACTTTGAAATTAGTAAAGGAAACTAGAAATCACCATGTGTTATCTAAATGGTTTTTTTATGGAAATTCATGGGTTACATATTAAAATGACCATTCTAGGTCAAAAATATGAGGGAAAGGCTTTAGTGTATAAGGAAGAAGATAAGTTAACTTTGAAACATTAGAAGCCTTTCAAGAAATGAAGCTCCTACAAATTGAAAGGGCAAAACAAAATATTGAGATTCAAAAGTTGGAGGACAAAATAAAGGACATCAAAGATAAACTGCAGGTGGTCATTGACACCAATAAAGTTACAATTAGTACTAGTATTGATAGCTTGGATTTTTTTGGAAGAAAAGCTTCAAAATGTTAAAGGGAAAGCATAAGGAAAGGCTCCTAAATGGCAAAACGTTTCCTAGTATCCAACTAGGCGAAACATAACAAAAACAAAAACAAAAAGGAAAGGTAACAAAGTGCCAAGAAAGTCCAATTCATGTGTAAGAGCTAGAGGCTGCTAAGGCCCTACACAACTTGTAACCGGCTTGTGTTATCTTGTTCTCTTGGTCTATTAATGCCTTTTGAGTTTTTTGTTTTTTTTTTTTCTATTGCTTGAGATTTTGTCCCTCTTTTGACATCGTGGGGTTCTTGTATTACCCTATTGCAACGTAGCAGCGGTCTTCTTGTTTTTGGCTAATAGGTGGTTGTAATGCTACTATAACTTCTAATGTATAGGGTTAACCAACTTACCTTAATCAAAACATGTGTGCATTGACTAAATACATTTCTAATACAAGCCTCAATACATTTCTAATACAAGCCCTTGGTATTGGCATAAAAAGGTTTTGACGAAAAGTAAAGACCAATCTAAAGTAATAATTAAGGGCTATTCTGGGCAATATATGAGAAGCATGGGATTACCTGATCTAAATATTTTGCAAGAGCTATTTAACTGCAATATAAAATTGTTTTGATAAGCTTACCACATTGTGCGATAAATAGTCAAAAATGACCATAGCTATCCAGCCTACAAATGACTTCAACAATTCTTGTCATGAAAATTGGAACTAGGTTAATGATAACAATCACTCTTGCCGTGGAAACTTACAATTAAGTTGAAATGACTTATCTTGCCATAGAATATTATGCTTGGTCAATAAGTATTAATAATCCTACGCATATTACAAGCTAAGGAAAAAATAATTCCAAGATAGATACATATTCTGAACCCTTCGAATGAAACTCCCTCAAATGATACTTCCACGCTAAAGGTGTGACAAGCTTAGCATAAATCTACTATTTCTCAAGCTCGAAATTAGGAAACGCCTATATGGGCAGAGGAACTAGAATGTAACTGATCCAAAAGACATTTTTCAACATATAAAAGTCTATTGAATTGGTAGCAACTATAGGATCTAGAATTGTACTCCTCTCATTACTTGGACTGACTTTTATTGGATCTAGAAAATCTTTTTTTTCACCTCCTTACTGCCTTAGCTGCTTGGCACCAAGGGCAGATAATAATATCCAGAGAAGAGTTATAAATTGCGTTAGTCACATTAAATATACCATGGCAAATCTTATTGAATTAATACTCCTGTTTAGAAACATTTATATATTAAATAGTTTTATAAAACTGATTATTACCCTACTTCACTGACCAAAGGAAAAAATACATTCATTGGCATTGTCTAAGCAATGAAAAACAATCAGCTTGAGATAAGCACCTAGGAACTTCTATAGCATGGGACATCTGCTCAGTTCCATGTGTAATTGAGTCCCTTCCAAGTGGCCAACAAATGCAAAAGTTGGATTTTCTTCATCTCTCTTTTGGACCTCAAAGTCAAGGCCAAGCAGTGCTAAGTTACATTTTCCCGAGCTATTTGGTTAAGGTATCTCTGATTATAATGCTAAGTATGAGGTCAATTTAGATGGTTATTGTGCATCTTCCTCCAAGAAATGAACAAGACAATTTCTGTTTGCAATGCTGCAAGCATGAGATCAGTAAACTGGGATATCTTTTCCAACTGGCCTTATTATGCAATTGGTTAGGAGACCCCTCTTTCAAACAAAATCAGGAAATGCTTTGATAAATGGTGTTCTATCGGGGCTTGTTTTCAAACGTGTTATATTCATAGGAGAGAGCTTGATTTTTGTATCGGAGCATTTCAAATCACACACTCTAATCTATCATCAGGATGAGGAACAGAAAAAATGGATCATGGAGTACAATCCGAAACATGACACTACAAATATCTAAACATGACACTACAAATATCTTTACACAGTTATCTGCCAAATGCTATCTACTATTACTCTAATGGACTCTGGAAATATTATGTTTTTAATGTTATATTCATGTAAGTATCTGCCAACCGGAACCCTTTTGGAATAAGCTGGCTTTTTTTGTCTTTTATGATACTGAGTAGCCACTAACTAGTTAGTATGTAGTGCCGAATCTGTCCTTCCAAGGCAGTTTTTTCTGATTCACCCTATTCCTTTTTTCACTAAGATACATATAGATATGCTACCCGACTCACTTGTCCTGATCATAAAAAAATAAGGTAAGAGAGATGGTGGTTCAACTGGTTCATTATTTAGCATTAACCCATCGGAGGTCTGCTCCAGCTCATGCTTTTCTGTTACAAAATTTTAAGTCTGATGTGCATTCTTAGTACCTAATACATGAAGACTTCAGGGAGAACTGAAGCTCCCCACACAAATTAAGGGTGGGTAGAGAACAGCAAAGTTTTCTTTAAATAAAAAAATTGGATGTGCCAAGTTGCCCAACAATTAGAAGTTTGTCAGAGCTCAATAATATGCACATTTACGTCAAATGCTCCTACTGTGAATTGAGCATCCATGCTAGCGTAAGCATAAATGTTATTGAAACAGTGGCATCATTACTCTGAGATAGGCAGCCAATTATGTTTTTCCATTTCTAAAACTTTCTTCTTTCATTTGTCTTGTAGAAAGGTGTCTGAAAAGAAGATTGACAACACTACCACACCATCTCCAACACTCATGAGATTAAGAACTGCTTGCATTCATATAGGCAGTATAATAACGTGGATTAGATCCAATCATGGAGCCTTTTTACTTTATTGGTTAAAGAAAAATATCATCTGCCACTCAGTTAATATAAAGAACCATTGTTCTTTCACAAACAATTCCAGATGAGCCCCATCAATTCTCCCGGAATCAATTACAAATAACACGAACTCTAATATGCTTCATACAACAAAATTCCAACACATTATTATTTGCAGCAATCACTTTATACAATTGGAAACAATAAATAATATGGAATTGACAACAAACAAACTCAATGAATATATAGGCAGAATTTCTACCCAAGAAGATTTCACGTGCCAATTTTAGATGGTCAAGCCATCCACCTTCGTATGTCAAGATGTGAAGCAAAAATTCAGTAGCCTCTCAACCAGAAGAAGTTGTGATGTACTTTAGTACACTTCCATTAAAAAAACGCAAACCTATTTCCATGACTCACAGCAAACAAGCTATACTCTTCTATAGGAGCCTGATCATTGGGCATTGCAATGTCACTTTGGGGCGGTGGTGCAACACAAGTATCCTTCATAGTTGAATCATGCATAATTTCTTCTTGCAAGGGAACTGAATTTAAATCACTCTCTTTTGTCACTGCTGCTGGACCGCCAAAATGAAACAGGGAAAATGCTGATGTATCATGAGTTGGTGAATTTCCAGAAATTCCATCTTGTTGAGGAGATGTTACCTCTGATGAAGAA